>JAJHUR010128222.1:2084-20050 GCA_027495735.1 Lutjanus campechanus
ATGTCAAGCATCTCTTCTTTAGTATACACTTTTTTCACATTTATAAATGATCAAAGGGCTGGACTGAGGTTGTTACAGGCCTGAATTTGGCCAAACGAACAGGCCTGATGTACACTGCTAATACATATTGTAGGTTACATTTTTCTTTGACACATTTCTTATTTTTCTATATATATTGTTGTTATATATTGTAGTATAATGCACATATTTCTTAGAGGGTAGGTCTATTATTATGCAGGTGTCTGCATGATGACGTTGCTCTATAAACCCCAGAGGTTGAAGGAGCAGCATGTAAAATTTGGCAACCTTTCAAAGTTAACTCCAGACAAACTGCCCACTAGCACAGTTAGCTGTGTAGCTTAAAGCCCCAGTTTGACTGGATTCTGGCTGGACGTGCAGCTCATAGCACTGAGGAAGTGTTTATGTTTACACCGCAGGAAACTGAGCCGGGATCAGCAGCCTCTGAGTGAACGCGGCTGAACCGGGACCATACACAGATCAGGACCAAGAAGGACCAGCTTGACAACAGGGAGAGCAGTACTGAGCTGATATAAAACAATCAGGACTCTGACTCCGGGGATGATGAACACAGCAGGCGGGGACAGGAGAGGCGTGTAGCGGAGAAGAGCGAGAGGAGGTCGGACATCAAGGAGCCAATATTTTCACAAGTAATGTTTTGGATTAAGGATTAATTTTCAACCAAACCAGAGCTGGTGATTGTTGAACAATAAAGAGACTAACAAAGACTTTTTGGTGAGTTTTGTTTTGTTTCTGTTGAGTTTGAAGCTCGTTTTAGTTCGGTAAAAGAGAGAAACTTGAATTTAGAAGATCTTCACTTTATTACAGACGACAGGTGTGAGAATCGGGCACCAGGGTTGTAACCTACGGCATTGCTTTTTGTAACGGCTGAGCGGGCGTCTCCGTTTGAATCGCCCAGAAAAGAACGACGATGGAGTAACCTTTTAAATACTCCTTGTTTCTATTTTTCTTATTATTCTCTATGCTTATACATATTGTTCTATTCTTGAATGGGAGCAACTGTAACATTTCCCACCAGGGATCAAAAAATTTCCATGAAAATTTCCCTCGTGTGAATTAGAAACTGCACTTATGCCGTCACTATTGAAATTTTTGATTCTTTCCATTGTGTAACCTTCACAAGTTTCTCCCCCTCTGCAGAAATCTCCCTCTCTCTCTCTCTCTCACACACACACACACACACACACACAGGTCTGCTTTGCCTGCCACATTCCACACAGGGTGAGAGGGAGCTTGGCATTTCCCTGGCAGCGAGACCACACACACACACACACACATGCATACAAAACGTCAACACAAACAACGTGGTAGGAACAAGCCTCTCTGCTCGGCTCTTGAAGCCAGGGTGTGTGTGTGTGTGTGTGTGTGTGTGCTGTTGGTGTAACAGTATCACTTTATTAGGGCTGGTTCTTGGCAGAGCGCCAGTGCCATGAGAGACCACGAGTTCGCGCGGCCCTCTGAGCCTCGGGTACGGCGGTGTAACCATGGAAACCGAGGTTATGAAGAGGGTGAAACGGAGAGGACTGAAGATGGATGATTTGAATTCACTCAGGCCACTTGGAGGAGGAGTTTCTTGAGTGAGCGAGAGCGAGAGCGAGAGAGAGAGAGAGAGAGAGAGAGAGAGAGAGAGGGATCATTGAGCAATGGGTTGAGCACCACAAACGCACCTCCACCCTCCAAAGTGGGACTGTGGGTAAAAGCAAACAGATTATCTCACACGAACCCTCAGGTGCTTTCCGAAGAATCCATTTCTCTTCTTCGCCATCCCACCCTCCTCCCACACTCTCTCCGTCTCTCTTCTTCGGGACCGTCACTATTGTTCCCTTCATGCTACCTGTTGACTGAAGCCTCCTTTCAAGGCAGACAAATCAGGCGGGGTTTAAGACACCTGTGTAAACCGCCCAGCCAATGACAGGTGTCCCTCAGAGGCAGAAGGCCGAACAATGCTGGAGGAACACCCAGGCGTCTCTCCTTCTCCCTTCTCCTCCCTGTTTCTTTTCATGTGGGGCCAGACTCCTTCCTTAACTAGCTCTCTGCCCTTTCCCTTAACAAAAGCGCCGCACTATTATGTCTGCTGGTTTGTTTATTCGGCCATTAAAAGACAGGAGGCTGCGGTCGCGATGCCGTTCGTGCACAAACAGGTTGCTCTTGTCGTGGACTGGTCTGATAGGTCCATTTAATCTGTGCACAAACGGCAAAGGGATTTGTTATAAACACAGACGTAGATGACTGCACCTGCCTTTTGTATCTATCATCCAACACAGACGGGATCTTGTCATACGACGCGACTTAACCCGTCAGTAAACAAGAATGTCCACAGCTTCAGCTGCAACCTCTGAGTCAGTTGTAAAGCAAGAAGCCCTGGTGATTGTTGGCTCCTCGTTTGCGGTCATGTGATGGCCCTAAAGTCTGACCCAGAAATGGAAGGGGGGTCAGGTATGATGGAGATTAGTGACGGGCCGTTGTGTTGTGTCAACAATGACACAGAAAGAAGGCTCTCTTCCCTGGAAGTCACCGATTAGTCACAACCTGGTGCAGGTCACATACCAGATTAGATTTACAACAGTGTCTGTAAATACGCTTAAAGGGACAGTTTGGATTATTTGATGCGGGGTTACATGTCCTTATCAACAGTCCGTGTATTACCCACAAATTGCTGATTTCACCCATGTGGTTTGGTTGGTTGGTAAGGAGTGATATTTAGCTTATTTAACAGCCATTTCCCATCAGGCAAGGCTATCTGACGGCAAGGTAAAGCAGTGAAAAGATAACAATTAACTACCTTTCTGGTGCATTTATTGCTGTAAACACACACACACACACACAAATTTCACTGTTATGGGACTAATAAAGGAATATCTCATCTTGTCTTATCTTACAAACAGTTCAGACAAATCCTACTGATTCTACTTTTAAAGAATCTGAACTATCCCTTTAAAAATATTCATTTATTACTTCTATATAAAGTGCTCTACCTCAGCTGGAGCCTCGACCGCAGTCTCACCTGCCTCTCCTTTCAGGTCAGACAGGGAGGAAGCTCCAACTAATTCTCTAAGCTGAGGTGTTCAGTGTCTGCTGAGAATAAGTACGACAGGTATTTCTGACATGAGCTGAGGGGAGGCGGGAGGACGAGGAAGGAGAGGGGAGAGAGGGCGGTTTGACTCCAGAGGCAGTTCAGGTGTAGAGTCTAGCCTGTGTTACTCATGCTCAGGGCTTTCCCCTGCTTTTGAAAGATGCCGCCTCCTCCCATTGGCCGAGCCTGCAGCACGAACAATGCACCGCAGCATGGAGTATTACTGACCTGTTATAATAGCTTAATGCTGCTTATTATTCAGCTGCTTACTCATTCAACTCACTTTTATGTTGCGTGTGAAGT
This sequence comes from Lutjanus campechanus, assembly GCA_027495735.1. NCBI lineage: Eukaryota > Metazoa > Chordata > Actinopteri > Lutjaniformes > Lutjanidae > Lutjanus > Lutjanus campechanus. The sequence goes on from JAJHUR010128222.1 coordinate 5,500, forward strand.
TATGTCTGTAAAGCCCTTTGCATTTAGCAAGACTGTGTAACACTGCAGAATATTAGTAGATTATAGCTTAGCTTAATGCCACAAAAGTGCCAGTTTACATTGTGTTTTAGAGATAATCAACAGGCTGTGTGTTGAGGTAGTTGAGGTAATTTTGCATGGCTAATATGAGTTAGCGGTTACGTACTTTAGCAACAAGTAAAGCTATCAGGATGCTCAGAAAAGCATCAGGAAACTCTGTAAATGATGTTGATAACGTATTTCCTGTCAGTCTTGTAGGCTGTGTTCAATCCTGGTCCAGCTGTGTTCACTGGTAGCTGCTGAGCCCGGTTCTGTTGTCCACTAACGGCAGCTACGTTTGCAGAAGTAAAAAAACAAAAAGTCAAAAGTCAAACCACTGTAAGACACAGACACATTTCTAAAATCTGGCTTTTACTGAATTGTGGTGAAAGCAGGGAAGGCTGTCATCACGGGGCTTTTTGATATCAAACTGTGCACACATGGGTCAACAGGGAAAAATCGCTAGTCACCACGCAGTCACAAGTTCTGCAGATTTAAGTGGGATATGATGGAAACAACCACAAAGAAAAGGAAATGCAGCTATGACAAAGACTGGGAAACTACATATGTATTGTGTATTACTGAACCAACCAGAGAGCAAAGCACAGAGATGTTACGAGCTAAGGGGCACAATAAAAATGTTTATTTTTTAATATCGGAATTGCAGACTGCCTCACAGCATTCATAACATGCTCCACATTGTCCCAAACAGACATATTTTTATATCTTTAGCCTGCGACCAGACTGAAATGTCAAGTCATTACACTTTATTTCCATATTCAGAATTTCAGAGAAACAGCCAATTTAAATTTAAATTCAGTTGTACTTGAGAAAACATATTCGATAAGCTTAAGATGAACCAACAACTGCTCACTCACACTGATAAATTTTCATCGTATATGTTTTCTTCAAACTATAAAAAAGATCATCACAGAAGAGTTTCAAGTCCCAAACAATGCATGCTGGGAAATCTGCTAATACGCTGATGCATTTTTCTTTTGATAGAACTGTATAGTACTCTCATTCATCTCGTTGCAAGTCTATTATCTAAGTTTAATTGACTTGAATAAATAAAAAGATTAGTTAATTCCACTAAATTTCTGTATGACTTTTTACATTGAGTCATAACTGCAACCTCTTTAATGAATCATGTATGTATAATAAACATACATCCGTAACAACACCTCAAAAGAAACTCCAAAACCAAGACTTTTCTTGAAAGCTACAGAATCAAAGACTGTATCGCGTTTCATCTTGGTACATTAGGTATTTAGGCATTTACAGCTTCATGACTTTATTGGTGTTATTTTAAGCAAATTATAGCCATCAAACCATCAAATCTTCAAAGATGCAGAGCTGCAGGCCTGCTGCTGGAGAAGGAATTCCCTTTAAGTGGTGATTACTGGGAAGGAGCGGAGGTTTCTCTCAAAGACACAGGCGGCGCTCTGGCAACACTCAAGAGAAGAGAAGGCGGGTGGAGATGAAGGATGTTGGAAAGTTAGAGAGAAAGATGAGTGATGGAGAAGGAAAGTGGTGGATGAAGACACGATGAATCCAAAAAAGCTAAATAATCAAGTGTTGATTAAAAGTCTGAAAAGATGTTGAGAAGACAACAGAGGAAGACAAAGTGCTAGTCATGAGAAAAAAGAGCCGTACAGAGGAAAGAAGAGAGATCTTTTAAAAGTGAAGCCGCTGCTTACAGGATGTGGCAGCAGCGAGTCCAAAGGCCAGAGCTGGTGGCTTTAGGCCCTGTAGTAATTACATTTCTCCACAAACCACAGAGGCGGCACAAGAGCCTGGAGCGGGGCAGGACTTTCAGATAAAACAACCACCGGCCCTAAATCATGCGCGGTCAAAACTCTGCATTCACCTCTTCAAACCTTTAGCTCAAAGTATGACACACGAGCTGACGGAGACAGGTGGATGAGGTGTGCCGACAGTGAAACGAGACCTCGAACACAAAAAGAAGAAAAACGGAGCAAAAGTTCACACGGACGCCACAAGGGACACGCTGCTACACAATGGACATGATGTCAAAGCGAGGCTACAGTGCGAGCAAGTGCTGCTGTAAACGTGCCAAGTACAGTCCTCACTGCTAAGCCATTCAGATTTGGCTCTAAAAAGAATGCATTCCTAAAATACACTGCATTCTTCCGCTTACAATACATTAGTCTTGCTACTATAGTCACGTTTTGGATTAGCCCACTTTCTCGCTAATCGCGCTGTGGGGCGGAAAAAGAGCACAGAGATATTTGGCTAAAACCTCAGCAGTTAAATTTGACATAAGTCACAGCAGGATTACCTTTTAAACTACTCAAGCACTGTAAATATATAGCTTCAAAGTTCTGCTGCATTAAAGGTTTAAGTGTTGAGTGAGACCATCTAAGATTTTGTGCATCAGCAAGAACAAACACGCACCAGCTTGCCGTTTTGGTACAGAGCTTGCAAATATTTGATGGATTGTTGTGATCTGACGATTTTAGGATCTGTCATCCTCTTAGTTCACATCGACAAAGCTACAAAGTACTAAAAAGGTCATAACGGCACTGAAAACCTTCTGTCTCAATCTGTTTCTTCAATGAACAGAAACATTTCTGTTAGAACTGGGTTTGTTATTTCATATAGTTTCTCTGTTTGTGTTTTTGTCTGTGTTTTTACCACTGGACAGGAGGTGTTTTATGTATATGCGCCAATCAGAATTTAGGAACATCTGATTAAAGGATAGTTCAGATTATTTGAAGTGGTATACTTACAGTAGATGGTGGTCTGCAAGCCCCCCAGTTTGGAGAAGCAGAGCTGTTGCAATGGACTGTTGTGTACAGGGTCAGAAACGGACAGTTTTAGTGACATCAGTTTAAGTGTACCAAATATTTAAAACATTTTACTATGTCATCAGACAGCTTTTTGTGATGATAAACCGCTGTCATATGAGCCAAACATCACTGTCTCAAAATTAATCAAACTCCATAGGCATAATTAGTCATTTTACCTCGCAGAGCACATGAGTTACAGGTCTACCGCTGCTTTGATCTGTTACTCTGTTTGTGTTATTGTGTGACTTTGGTGAATCCATACTATCCATTTAAAACACCAAAGTCACACAATAACAGAAACTAACTAGCAGATCAAGGCAGCGGCAGAACAAGAACTCCTGTGTTTTACAAAGTAAAATTACTGATTTTGCCTATGGAGTTTAGTTGATTTGGAGAAAGCAATATTTTGTTTATGTAGTTAGTTTCCTGTCAGAAAAGGCTGTCTGATGGCAAGGTAAACACTTGGAAATATTCTAAATATAGCATACACTTAGACTGATATTAATGTTTTTAGGTTGACCTTCTTTAAGTGGCTAAAATACCTTTTGTTTCTGACCTTGTCCACATCAGTGCATTGATTAGCTTACCTGCCAGCACTCCTCTCTGCTTCTAACTAGAGGCGTGTCAACTGCCATTTAGGTAATGAACTGACTACCTCAAACAACCTCACTTCAAATAATTCGAGCTGTCCCTTTAACATTTGATGATGTGCTCAATCAAATCTGATCAAACCACATCCAAACAGTCCTCATGAAGTAGATTAGCTGCTAAATTCTTAAAAAACAAAACAAAAAAACAACACACCTAACGACACGTCTCTTTTTGAAATTTGACTGTGATTGTTGCGTATTTAATCTTAATGCTTAAACCTGAAAATGAGGATAATGAGAGCAGTAAGTAAGCAGTAAGCACAACCAAAACAATAACCTATCATGTCTGTTTGGTAGCTGACTGGTTATTTTATGTTTTTCAGTTAATGATGGCATGGTGATCTGCAGTATAAAAGTAGGTAAGTGTGTGTGAGGACTGGGGTCTGTGCTGTGTTGACAGCATTAACAGGCAACATGTGACGACTGTTGAACTGAAAGAGGTGCCGACCTCCCATAATACTTATACTGAACATGTTAACATACAGACACACTGTACACACAGTTACTGAATGTGTCAGGGGTGTCAGCTGAGGGGGCTTACTCACATGAGGTTGGTCCCCTGGATTTAACCCCACTGAGGACCTAAACAACACAACTTCAAGTCCTATTCCAGAGTTGTCCTCCCCTTCCTTCTCCCCGGGATATAAACCCCATCGTGTGTTTCACACTCTGCTATCAGACGTCACTTCAGACTCATCAAACGACAGCTAACGGGATTGGGAGGAATGTGGCAACAGTAGAAGGAAAGAGAGAAACAACATGATGGAAGAAGAGAAAATTGGGAACAGATGATTACTCTGATCATACTTAAAGCAAGAATAATTTGCTTATGACATTATGGGAATAATCTGGATTATTTAAGGTGGGGTTGCATGAGGTACTTGTTGATAGTCAGTGTATTACCTACAGCAGATGCTGGTCGATATGCCCACAATTTGGAAGAGCAGAGAGCGGAACCAGCACGGAAGTTAAGCTATGTACTGCTGTGGTCAGGGTGAGCAACAAAAGCTATTTTAGCTCTTTTAAAAAAGTCCACCTAAAAAAAAAAAAATCAATATCAGTTTAAGTGTTAGCAATATTTAGAGTGTTTTTACAGCCTTACTTTGCTGTCAGACAGTGTTTTCCTACAGGATATTGCTGTTAGATAAGGCAAACATTGTTCTCTCCAAACCAACCAAAAATCAGTAATTTTACTTTGCAGAACACAAGGGTTGACAGTCTAGCGCTGCTTTGATCTATCGGTTTGTTTGTGTTATTGTGTGACTTCGGTAAATCCAAGCTATCCTTTTCAGACACCAAAGTGACACAATAACACTAACAAACTAGTAGATGGATGCAGCAGCAGATCCAGCAACTCCTGCATTTGGTGAAGTTAAATTACTGATTTAGCCTATGAAGTGTTGTTGATTTGGAAAGACCAATATGACGGTGGTTTCCCATCAGAAAAGGCTGTCTGATGGCAAGGTAAAGCAGTGAAAATGTTCTAAGTTTTGATTTTTTTAGACTAAAAATGTCTAACTACTGTCCACAGTAGTGCATTGCTTAGCCTGTTCTGTCAACCACCATCTACTGTGTGTAAATACACTGACAACACATACAACCCCACATCAAATAATCCAAACTATCTACTTTCAGCCAATTGAGGTGAAACTGACTTGTCATTTCGATGTAGCAAACTGTGGAGATTCACATTTGCGTGTATATGGGCCATCTGGGTGCACGCTGCATTAACGTCCTGCATTTATTCTCACATATTTCAATATGTCTTCAGCAGGGGCAGCCAGATATGAAAAACAAACATCCACATGTTTAGATTTGGTTCACTCGAGCACTAAAATTCTGCAGTTTGGAATCCAGCAGCAGAAGATGACTGTGTGCCAACATGTTAAACCAGCACATGGGTTTGCTTCATGGTGTGGATCAATATCCTTAGGTGATGGTCTCCTTAATTTGAATGTCAGAGTTGCTAATGCCCCCCCACCTCCCCTCCTTCTCCAGCAGACAGAGAGCGGAGCCTGAGCAGCTGAAGTCATTAAAACCGGAGACACAAACACAAACACTCTGCTTGGCCCGGTCCTTTTCCTCCTCTCTGACATGGCTTATCTTTCTAACACCTACACGCACAAACACACACACATAAAACCCCACAAAGGCATGCAGGCACACAAACATCAACCCGCTGAACACAAACAACAAACTTCTACACCCTCCCCTAGCTTTCCTAAACACAGCTCCTTTAGGCCTATTTGTTCACACCATGACATATGAATCCATTAGCATCAGTCACCCGGGCTTCTAATGGGCAGTGTTACGGCCTACAGGTCTTAAAAGATTGAAACTATGACAACAGTATGACAACTCCCAGACATGGGGGATAACGAAGGTTTCACTACTTATATCACTAAAGCTCATAAATGAATGGGTGTTCCCCCATCCTGCAGTGCTCCTTGGTCTAGATTTCTAGTGGTCTTCTGGTGGGATGAACACCATTTTTCTAAATATTTCATCACGTGGTGTTTTGATGTTGGTGGTGGAGAGCGCTGGATAACATGTCGGTCTAAAATCTTACACGTAGGTGTTGAGAACTATGACTGCAAAGGTCGGACTGTGGCACGATTCATTATCATTCATCATCGTCACCACATCATTCAGTGACCCCTCATGCCCTGTTTGTAGTGTTTGTTATGTGTATTCATTTATTTTTTCTGTTACATTAACTTTTTATTAATCTGTACATTGGAGTTGAACCAGAAATCAAAACAAATAAAATGTTCTGCCCCTTTCAGACTGATGACACAGAGTATATCCAAGTTCAAAACAATATGAAAACTGGATGATTCTGCTAAACTCAGGATTGTATTAAATGCCAGCATTTTTAAAATTCTTGCTTTCTGCAAAATATACATATAGCAACTGTATAATAGTCATTTGGGAAAACTTGCCGTTCTAATAAATACAGTCTGGTTGAGGTTTGATTAGGGTTCGGCCACTGAAACACTTAGATAGGGTTATCAAAAGTGCTGGCATTGAATGTAAAATGTGAAGCGTAAAATTGTCCAGTATGACCGTAATTGATTCTTCCTGAGTCCCACCTCTTTTTGCTCTGAACAAGCAGGTACCTGGCTGAACCTCAGTCAACTTTCTTTCTTGTTTCCAGTGCCTAGATATGCAGATACTTTGAAAAGAAAAACAACAACATTTGATGCAGATTAGCTAGTCATTTACCAAGTGTTTTATAAACATTAGCCTATCGGATGTAACAAGGTAGCCCGGGGGTCAGCAACCTGCTGGACGCTGTGATTGATGGTGGCAAATAGCAGCCATGTCAAACACTGGGTTTTAATGTGAAAGTTGCAATAGATGTGATGATCGCATGATGTTTGCTTTACTTGCTCCAGTACAGCAACAAGGTGAAGTCTTATCTACCAGGAAAAGAGAGAAGGGATTAAATTGAGAGAACTGGAGGGATGTCACATGCTAGGTCAGACACATATCAGGTGGGACGAGGAATTCATGCTCTGGAGGAGAACGTGAACACAACATGCTCCTCTTGCTTGTTCACAGCCACACACACACCCAAGGGAACACATCCACACTAAACGGTGCAGCTTAAATGAAACCACAAGAGAAGCTGGAGCGGACACTCAAAGGCAAACTCAGCCATGGTAGTAACAAGGCTGAAGGGTGATATTTGAGGTTATCGGCGTTAGCTAACTCCTGCAGACAATGAGAGGAGGTCCACCTGTGGGTCTGTGGTCTAAGCTCATCCTGAGGGGGTAAAACATCTGCTAGGGTCTGAGATGGCCTCACAGTTGGACAGTGGCCGCTGAGTCTACCCCTGGGAGTCCCCCAAAAACCAAACAGTGGTGCCCCCGCAAGCCCTCCCATGACCTCTGTTAGCACGTGCCTCTCCTAATGACCCCTTGGGGTCAAAGGGCACTGGGCGAGAGGACGCTTTTACTTGAGCGTTGTGTGTTTCTCATGATGGGTTGTCAGGGGGGGTGAAGGGTTGAGTGGGCGCAGAGGTTCCGGGAACAACCTCCTCCCTGGTGTTTGGACGCGAGTCCAGACGGCCACAGAGAAAGTGTGTGACAGAAAGAAATGGAGAGAGAGAGAGAGAGCCACAGGAAGAGAAATCTGTCATTTTAATGGTCACTTTTATGGCCCCGGAGCGCTGGGTGGCAGGCAGACCGCCCTGTTACTAACCGCAGTCCAGCAGACAGCAGACAGATGCATCAGTGTGTGAGCTTTATTGTCACTAAGTGAACGACAGATGTATCTTTCTTCAGTCGTTCCTCACCGCAGCGGATTGGATTTAAGTGATTGCTGGGTGGGGCAGTGGTAGCCTGAGGCAGAGAGAAGTCCGCTTGTGGCGGAGAGGTCATAAAGGAATGGTCTCCTTTCACTCGCTTTCTCTGCCGTCGTGCAGCTCAGACAGAGAAATGTCAAGGGACTGACTCTAAAGTTAGAGTTGGCAGAAAAAGCTCTTGAAGAAGTTGATTCAGCTGGATAATTCCTTCTTCATCAACACATATACCTTAAATTAACAATATCAAACATATAGCACGTTAAAAGGAGGTTGGTGTGATGGAAATGGTGTTGTCACTAGCATTTACCTTCTGTGCAATGCAATGCTTTCTGGAAATCAAATTTTTACCTTTGCCTTGGAACATATCTGGTTCTTTGATAACAAGTCAATCGCTCATCTTTTGCCTTTCGCCTAGCTTGAGTGCTCCACAGCTGCAGGTCACCCAACACTACTGATGCAGAAAATCAACAAGGCTTTTTCCCATAACCCTGGTAACCCTTGCACTTTGCAACTGTATTCCTTTCATTACACCCTGGCTGTCTGGCATCATTGTGATCCATCACTTCCTCTCCTCTCGAGTTTTGTCAAAAGCCTACAACCCCCAGCCATTAAAAAAAACAGCCATTAGCTTTAATGCAATAACAGCAAGACAGCATACCTCTATCAAGGTTCAAGCACGCACTGTGAAGAAAAGAGAGGCATTTACTTAAAAAAAAAAAGAAAAAGAAAGGAAGGTAGGAGCGGGTGGGCACTGGGCTTTTTGGGGAATTAACAAGCTTATCAGGGGGGCCGTTCTGTGAAAACAAGCAATAGAACCAGTCCTGAGGAGCTGAGGGAGTGAAAAGCCATCTGCAGCATGTCCAATGGGACTTAGCAGGGAGATCTGCTTCCATTTACAACAAACACAGACAGATCTGCAGGAATGAGCAGACTAATGTGAAAGCTTACCTTGATCTATTCATTCACAGTTTCACGGAGAGCTCGTTTTTGTAGCAACCAAGTAACCAAGGTCTCCTCAGGTAAAATGTCTGCCTCGATTTGTGCAACGTCAGCTGCTACTAGAATTGTCACAATGCCAGAATTTTAAATATCTACACTCGAGCTGCAACGATTGATTGATTATTAATTTCTTATTAAATTCATCACCAACTATTTTGATGATTGATTAATGGGTTTGAATAATGTCTTGAGAAAAAAAGTCAAAATTCTGTGATTTCAGCTTCATAAATGTTTCCTCCTCTATGACAGTAAACTGAGGAGTTTACTGGAGTTTGAATATCTTTGGGTTGTGAGTGAAACAAGACATTTGAAGATCAAAAAATGAATTAACTGATTAATCAACTATAAAAAAAAAATAATTGTTAGTTGTGGCCCTCATCAAAATAATACCGATATTAAAAAAAAAATTCTATACCTCTTTTGATACCATGGCAAACAGAAAAATAAAGCCCTTGGCATAGAAAAATAGAGAAAAAGTCTGGGCTAAGGTCCTGAATGAGCACTTAGATCATTTCCTTAATAGCTTTAGTACTTTTGATACTACAATTAACAGATATTGTGTCAATTTAAACACAGCACTGAAAAAGAATTGGTACTTTTGAGAATCTTAGCAGCTACACATAAACTCTTTGCTGATCTATGGCTATTATTTACAATTACTTTATTACAGATTAATATATTTAATACCTTGTTTTTGTTCTAAAAATTATAAAATCAGTGACAGAGCCTGGTGTCTGATGCCATTGCTTCTTAATATGTGTATTTATAATTTGCAGTATCCCTCTCTAAATGAACAAAACTAAACTAAATTAGTCCAGTGTGCTCGGGATGCTTTACCAACCCAAAATGTCAGTATTTGGTGTCCTGTGAATGATATTTACAAACAGTAATTGAGAAATCCTCCCGGTTTCTTGCTGGCATAAATTGAACTCATTTAACAGCTACAATTTCTCTATTTTCTTTCTTTCTGTGCTCATTTTTACAATATCTTTGTTTCTGATATCTCATATTTGTAAGATTTATAACCACAGTCATTGAATTTGTGTTTAATACTGTTTTTTTTCAGGTTTCAGACCTTCTTCCAGGTAAAATATTAAACGACAAAGTCCTGTTTTCAACCATCATTGGAAGTGCGTTTAGCTCGCTGCATACATACACTAACTGTGCACCTGGACACAATCTGAGGGCAGAAGAGTGAATCTTTGAACAACCAAAATGTGCCCGTATTGCAATTCTCAGTAAAACATTGATAAACAACGATAGACAACCAATGACATCCAACTAGAAGTTCTACCAACCAATCAGCCGACAGCCCAGATCTTGAACTAGTTATACAATAATTAAACAGGACAGACTTAGTCGAGGTGAGCCAACATGTTAAGCAAGCCGAGTAATTACCATCACATTTATCAAGATAAATCTAATAATTTATTCCGTCAAATACATTATAGATCTTATCGTTTAGCCCTAACAAGACTTTTACGATGACGATATGCTGCGAATGGAACAAAATGCAGTCAGAAGTTGGCCCGGTAAAACTGATTTTGGCTTAAACATGGAAAAGAAAAACAAGGAAAATCTCTCCTCTTTCTCTCCGGTTCCCTCCCCCCTTACCTGAGCTAGCCGGAGGGGCCAGTAAGCAACAGATTAGCAGTGCTTTGGGGAGCAGGCTGCTGTAGCGTGCTGTAATGCAGACTGTCAGTCCGACACAGTTGGGGGGCTACACAATGCCTCCTTGTTCAGACTGGCCCTTCTGTGCCCCACCTCTCTACTACCTCTCCATCTCCCTCTGTCTGTCTCTTTCTCTTTGCCTCTGGGGGTTTAATCAAACCATAAAAACTAATGGTGTTCAAAATGTTCTTTTTCCCCTCTGCGAAACTGAAGAAAGCATGTGGTGAAGAGCGAAGACAGGATAAAGAAAGACTAAAAAGGAAGCCAGATCAAGGCGGACATGTTGACTCTTAAACCAAACATAAATCAGCTCCCAGGAAACAGAGAGAAAGATGGAAGAAAAGAGATGCAGGGGGAGGAGGAGGGGCATCAAAGCATGGTTTACATTCTCAGGAGCAGAAAAGGTGTGTGTGTGTGTGTGTGTGTGTGTGTGTGTGTGTGTGTGTGTGTGTGTGTGTGTGTGTGTGTGTTCGTTTTTGAATGTGCATGTGAGCAACCTAAGCCAAGTATCACAATAAGAAAGTGATGTAACTGATTACTTTCCATTAATATTTACACTTTTTCACTTTATGATCAGACTGTTTAGTCTAATACAGCGTTTTGTGTTTGTTGTTTGGTTTATTAATCGTTTTTCCGGCTGTTTTTTTCCTTTGTTATGTGCAATAGCACGTTTAGATCAATAGTTTATGCACATTTAAATGTACTTGTGAAGTGTGAGTAGCATAACATTACCTAACAAACTTCAAGTAAACTGACAAACTTTTTTCTGAAACTTATATTATATATAATTTTTCACTTGCCTGGATTAGCAAGTGGGTTATCAAATAAAAGCAAAGACTTATCCAAGCTTTTCAAAGTCCAAGGTGATGTCTTTAAATGTCCGTCTAAAACTCAAAACTATGCAGTTTTCAGTGCCTGACATGACATTTTAAGTGCCCCGGGCAATCCTAGTAGTAATATGAGTAGAAGTGGTATTGACAGATTAGCAAGCTAACTCTATTTCTCTGTAGCTAACGTTAGAGGGTGGACGAACCTGTAAATGTCTCTTTAAATCTGAAAAGAGTAACATCACAATACAGTGAAAGTTGTGCCTTCACTATGAAAATACTGTCATCATCCAAGAACTCAATGTCTAATTTAAAGACAAAATAATGTTGAAATTATTCACCCAGTGAAGCATTTTTTTTTCTGTGTGTGCTGTATGGTAGTTTATCTTCTTTATTTTGAAATAATTCTATAACTGTAATCCAGCTAATAATCCAATTTTTGCTAAATGTATCTGTAATCTGATTACATCTTTTTCATCTGTAACTGTGATGGAATACAGTCACCTTGTATCCAAATTATGTAATCCGCTTGCATGTAATCCATTACTCCCCAGGCCTGCATGTGACTGTGTGTCTAGTGGGGTTTGTTTTGAGCACATAATTCAACAGCCAGCACATAAGTGGGGTGGACACGAGGAGATAATTGCCGGTGAGTGCACGCTCCCTCCACGCCGTCTCTTTCTCAACACTTGTTTCTGTTTGTCTACAGCTCAGTTTCATCCTCGAGCTGGCTGGTGCAACGCTCTGTACTTGCAGGAGCAGGTATCACTACTTATCTGATTCACAAATAAGCTTTCTGCTCCCAAACTTTCTCTGGAAAACAACGGCCTGCGTTCAGAATATGATAAATGGGACCAAATTCTTAATTAATGACACAGTTGTTGCCTAAACAGAAATAGCTGGCTAACTGCAGCTGCGTGCAACAACGCCGGGGTGTCAGTCAAGAATCTTCTTCACATGTTTCTCTCTGTTTTCTTTGGGGCTTCTTGCACCTCCCTCGTGCAAGAGAGGGCAAGTGCAAACACACACCTGCGATGTCTACATATACATCTCTGCAGTTTAGGAATTAGACCCCCTCTTCCCTCCCCAATAACAGTTATTACTATAAAACCATCCAGCTCAGCATCTGATTGGGCGATTTGGGCGATTTTAGGGATAAACAGAAATCTATGCAAAATAATGATTATCATATTAAGGGCTGGCTGGTTGAGCAGTTTTCTGCTGATTATAAGTCTTGATTAAGACATCCAGCCTCGTTCAGCTGGTAGTTAGGACTCCTCCACACTCCTCTGCAGTCTGGATTTAATGTGGGAGTTTCACCCCAAAATCAGGTTTGAGTCAGACGCTGCTTGAAAAAGTGACATCTACTCTCACTCAAATTATAGTGATTATTTTTAGGACAACAGCCAATGTAAGCTCTCAGTCAAAACACAGATAACACACATTACAGTATAGTATATAGCTGAGACACTAAGAGTGCGTTCACACCTGTAGTTTGGTTAATCTGAGTCAGACTATGGAGAAAAAAGTAATATTAATAAGAATAAATTGTTGCGGTTTTGTGTGCTGGAGACAAATTTACAGAGTTGGCTACTGTCATCCTGCCTCAACATACGACATAGAGTAAATATACTTTGATATTAGCTAATGAACTTATTTTAAAAAATCCATGTGACATGTTCTGGTGTTTAACTGATGTTAGAAGGTGAAACGAGTGGTTGGTAAACAATTTTCAGCTCTTGTTCTTGAGCTGCATCCTTGCACACCGCAATGCTACAGCATGGCAGGCTGTAAACTTTACAAACCGAGTCTTAAAATCATCACAAACCACAAAGCCAACTGTGATGGAAGCAGAGAAGAGGGACAGAAACGGAGCGCAGGTGACACGGTGTCAGCCGCTGCAGGACACTGCAGAGAGCGCAGGGCAGGTGATGCTTTTTTGCACTTGTTTTTGTCAGATTGATTTTAAAGAGTGAGATACGTTTTGTTTAACCAGAAATCGTTACTTAACTGCTCTCGCCAGTATCACCACACTCCCTTTGCAAAACTGTAATTTTAACATCATCATCATCAGCTTCATTCAAACTTGACAGAAACATGAAAAATGATGAACAGGTAGGCTTAAAAAGAGGCGTCCTGTACTGTATTAATATCAGGGGAAAGTTACTGTTTGGGCACTAAGTGTCACCCTCCGCATGAAGGACGACAAAAGCACAAAAAACATCTGTTAAAACCGCCGTTGTGCCATTACATTGTTCAATATGACTTGTGATAAATAAACAAATATTTAAGTGCGCCAAGCACCTGTGTTTATAACATGTTGAATCAAAAAAATCATTCCAAATAGTAAAAGTGCTGTTCTTTTTCACTACAAGGTCTTTGTCAGACACATTTTCCTTGCTCTTCTCTCCTAACCTAACCTTGCAGTCACAACCAAATTGACACCAATTAATCTGAGGGCAGCTGGAGGCTAGCTGGGGTCTCATCTGACCGGGCAAATGTTGATATGCTGAGTATGAATGCACGGCACGTGTAAATGAAATGATTTTTCTTATTCAGTGTGTTTCAGGCGGTCTTTTGCAAATATGTTTATCATGCATGTCCATTTTGCATGAACAATGAAAATACAATATCTCTGGTCTGCACTACTCCACATCAGAGGCTGATTGACAACTTTCACACTGGCCTCAACAAGCTAAACAAAACAGACAAACTGAACCAAGCAAGTGAGGTGTGAGGGGATTTTCTGTGATAAACTCTCTACAATCTTCTCTGCTTTTAAATGACGTACAACAACACTTGTAAGTTGCAAATTGAAACCAGTGTCAGATTCAAAAGCAACCTCACCTTTGCACAGAAAGAACAAAATGCTTAGTGAGACAGCACAGAATTATTGCTTTTTATTGACATATAACAAAGACAAAACCTTCACTGATTGCAAAACACTTTGTCTGACAAGTGTGTTTCTGTTCTTTGTGTGGCACCAGAACATTACTGACATACCGGGACTTAATTTAGTGTAGTATTGCCCCAACAGCGGCCAAATCATTTGTTAAGCATTACCTCAGTCAGGATGAGCTCTCTTCCCACACATGTCTTGGCAACGAGACAAAAACTTATTTTGATCGGCGCACATTAATATGGTTCATATGCCAGGACTTGACTCAGTTGATACAAAGCTCGCCTTTAAGGCTACATCTGCTTTGAACCCATTTTCACATTAAT
>JAJHUR010128223.1:0-16319 GCA_027495735.1 Lutjanus campechanus
CTGGTGTCCACTTTAGTCAGCAGGGAAGTGACACAGCCAACAATATAAACAAACAAAATGTGCTGCGATTACTTCAGTCAAACGGAGGGCGCTGCTGGACTCGGGACAAAAGTTAAGAGACATTTCCTGTTGACTTTCACATTTATTTGTATATTTATTTATTCCTCTCCTTTTTGAGGAGAACGGTGAATATATTGTGGAGGTGATTAAGACGAGGCAGCCACGGATGCATGAATAATATATAGAAAATGCATATGTGCAGCATTATCTGCATTCCCTTCAGTCTATAATAAACTGCTTTTCATTCACAGCTAATACTGTGTCTGCTCAATCAGCAAAGTTAACACAGAATCCCTCCGAGAAGAAAAAGAGAATAAACAACGTGAGGAAGGTCAAAACAGGAGGGCGAAGGACATGAGGTAATCTATAGGCAAGGTGTTGAGGGAATACAAGAGAGAGCAAACGTCACAGTGGGACATACGAGACCTCCTGCAATCTGTTTAGCCTAAAGTAACATTTGCATACAAACTATGTACGACATACTGTGTATTCACGGAAGAGAGAAATTATTACACCCAGCAGGTTAGCATGGGAATAAAAAAATTGCTTCCTTTATTGAACTTGAGGACGGGTTCACTGCAGCTTTGTTTAGACCAGTTGAACCAAATCCTGGAGCGTTTATTCCTTTTATGTGGTTCGTTGGTTGGTGTGAACACAATTCAAACCAATCACAGAAGTGTATCATTGTATGTGCCGTTTTACTGGTTAAAAAGCTTTTTCTCTTGCTGTTTTGGTGACTGGTGAACTGGTAGTGTGTTTGCTACCAAAATGTCTCCTGGCAGGAGACAGACCTGGACTCACAACGATGTGACAAATGGCTGCATTATTGATTATTCAATACCCACTGTCTTATGACACATTCATATGTGCTGTCCTCTAAAGTCTGCTGATATCTGCCCCAGATCAATACCAACATGAACAGAACCCGACGGTGCTCCACGCTGGAGGATATTCACCACATGACTTTTAAATACAATTTCTGGACTGTTTGAGTTTTGCCTTTGCCAGTTTGTGAGCACAAACTGGACCAGTTGGGAAATGTCAACAATGTATCATCATCACATTGCTTTTGTTTGTTTTCATTTGTTTAGGATCCTGACCTTTAGGTGTGAACCCACCCTAAAAGTTCACCCTCGACTTTGGAAACTGATCATGCGATCAAAAGCCCCAGAAAAGCTACTAAATGCACCTTCTGGTGAGGTTATTTTGCTACATTGCTCTCAATTTCAGATAAAATAATTATGTAAACTAAGTTGGATCATTTTTGTTATTAGTTAAACTAGTATTTTTTCAATTAATCGATTAATTGGCACAAGATGGGGCCTATAAAGTAATTTTTAAAAAACTACAAGAAAAAAAAAAAATCCTAGCAGGGGTGGCTTGTTATGCATCCAGCAATTTTATTATATTATTTAACACTGTCAATATTCTATGGTGCAAACTGCTGGATAACCTCGGTCCTGGCTGCTCTAAACTACACACAGCCTGTTCTCAACAGCTTTCAACTGAGGTCAAATTTAAAAGCAAGGAGAACCAACTTGGCCCCCGAAGACATCACTTTTCTGTATCAACACAAAGACTCTGATTATGGATTTGATCATGGCTAAGATTTAATGTTCAATATCTACATGGTAGCTGCAAAACAAGCCATCAAACCCCAATGATGCATCGGTGAGTGCCCTCAAACAGGGACAGCCAACAGTGTCTCACTAAGGAGCCTCTTTAAGCAAAGAAAACAAAGCTGAAGGTTTCACGATTATACACAAGGACAAGACAGTGTCCCATCTTGTGCCAAAACGCTGACAGGCAACACACTGAAGAGGTGAGTTCAGCTGTTGCAATTGGATTCGATGGGACTCTGGCTCTAAACTTCTAATCTTCTGGGAGTGCCTAGTGTATTGATCATGCATATTGATCATAAAATGGCAACGTATCGAGCCAAGCAAAAAACCACTGCATGTACGTGAGGTAGGTGTTGCATTCAGTGTAGACAGGTTTGTTCTTTCTTTTATGCTTCTTTCAATTACTGACATGTTCACAAATACATGACATAAAATATAGGAGCACCTTAGAACACAATAGTACTGCGATATTATCTACCTTTGTGAAGGTAGGAATTTCTGCTGAGAGGTTTTAAGATTCATTTAATTAAACTATCAAAGATTCAAATCAACAAACAATAGAACATTATAAGCGTCGCAAAAGTATTGTTTATTGCAGAGCCATGCTTGTTAAACATCACATGATGTGTCAACATTTTTAACCATCCTTGTGTATTTACAGGTTTTATATTTGTAAAAGTTCTAGAGGAATATTTCAACATATTCAGAAACATGCTTATTCGCTTTCTTGCTTAAAGCTAGAAAAGAAGAAAGCCACTCTCATATTGGTCTATTAAATATGAAACTTATATCAACCAACTGGCATAGCATTAGCTTAGCATAAAGACTGGAAACCAGTGTTGCCAACTCTACAAGGGGGGGGGGGGATTACAATTTAAATAGGTATTTACAAGATCAAATGAACTATCGACATATTACCAACTATAGGAAAACCCTAATCCAGATATCAAGAAACAACTAAGTCACTTAACCACAGAAATACACAACTAAACTCCCATTCCTGTGGCATATTCTGCCCCACACGCCACACCTAATGACGGTCTACGCATGGTACAAAAGAGGAGAATATTTTCCCTGATGGTTTGAATAAATTGCTGATTTTGCTCCTCATCCCTTTTTTAGAAATAAAGTTGCGAAGAAGGTCTGAAGAGTTGCTAAAATTGGCAACACTGCTGGAAAACGGGTAAAGAGCTAACCAGTCCAACTCTGTCCAAAGCACCTCTACACCTCAGTAATTAACAGGTTATACACTAATTTGCTGCTGGACACAGCGACTTTAGTCTTATTGTTACCGTAAGGTAACCAGGCAAATTTCCAGATTAAGAAATGAAAGTGGTATTGATTTTAGAGTTTTACTCTCAGCAAGAAAGCAAATAAGCTGCAGTGGTTGTGGCTCAGAAGGCAGGCAGTCTACTAATCACAAGGTTAATGGTTTGATTTCTACCTCCTCCTGTCCACAAGTCGACGTTTCCTTTGGCAAGACACTGAATCCCAAAATCCTCATGATAGTCAGGCCAGTGCCTTGCAAGGTAGCTCACTGCCATCGGTGTGTGACCGAGAATGGGTGAATTAGAAACTGTAAAGAAGTTTGGATAAAAGTGCTTTACAATTGCAGCCATTTATCTTTTTTTAAATAAGCCTTTGAGAAACGCCTAAAGATTTGATTGATTCGAGTCTTAGTCATTAGTAGATACATTATACCAATAACAATATCAATAATACAAATGACATTTTATTCAACAGGTGAATTTGTGACATAAAGACCAGGTTTTTCTTCACATCACACAAAGAGAAGAGGTTACACATGGGATAAGAACCAGAAGAAAGAGAGGAATCAGAAGAAAGGAAGTACAAGAAGAATGGTGCTTAGCGCTGACTGATTCACTGAAGATCTTTCTGTCTTTGGTGTTTTCTCCCTTCTGCCTCAGACGCTCCAGGTTCTACATTCTCTTACACAAGAAATCTGAGGATTAAAGATGTTAACATGTTTTCATCTTTTAGGTCAAAGTGGAACAAAGGAGCTCTACAAACACATTAGGGGTGCTTTCTGTATACATCCAATTACTGATTCCGTATGAAAACACCACTGACCTAAATACAGCAACGAATGCTACACCTACAATGTGCCCTCGGAAATAAAGAGCCCTTAACAAAGAGAATGGCGAATGAGGCTGCTTTGAAACACAGTACAGCTCATGACTATCTTAAGAGAGGCATTCCTGGAAGTAAAAGTGGCATCTAACTACTGCAGCAACATCAATTAGACCTCGATACCTGTGAGGTTGTCCTGACATTTATTTAATTAGCAGCAAATCACTTAGAGAAATCAACAAAGACATCAACATAATCTTCAGGACTGTCTACCATTTTACAGGTTGTCACAGTGTGAAACTCTGCATTAAAATAAGGCCTGGGTTTCCTGTCATAACAAACACTTTTCCTCCCAGCACATCAAAGAGAGCACTTTGCAATCCATCCTGTTAAAAGGTTCCTGATGAATCCTTTTTCATAAAACAGTAAAAAAAAATAAAAAAAAATCGCCTGCTGCTGACACAGCTCATCTTCAATATGATGTTCCTCGACTAATAAAAGACATGCAAAAGTAGACAGCAATGATTTAAAAAATGAGTACAGCTGTAGCCCTCTGAAGTGCTAGCTGCTCTGCTGCAATGAATTGATGTTCGATGCTAGAAGCAACTTAAAAGAAAAGGCTCTTTTTACTGATAAAATAAGTCATCAAGTGAAACATATGTATAGGCTTCTTTTATCTGTCAAGAGTAAATGTACAAATGTATTTTTCATCTCTGCGTTTCATCTTGAGCAGCATAATGAACTGGCTAGCTTACACTATGTTAGTTCATGTTCTCCAGCAATGGAGATGGAAATTACAGTATATCCACCAAGACACTGGCCAGAGCTATAATTTCCAGGCAATTGCAATGTTCAAAGACAAACTCTGAAAGCCCTCTTGAAAAATGTTTTTACATTTTTAGTAGATTTATTTAGAGATGGTGATAGATGGTCGAAATTACGAAATTATGTCTCTGCCTCAGTCTATATCTACCAGCCCTTTTCAGTCCCTTTTTAGTT
Source organism: Lutjanus campechanus (assembly GCA_027495735.1). Lineage (NCBI taxonomy): Eukaryota > Metazoa > Chordata > Actinopteri > Lutjaniformes > Lutjanidae > Lutjanus > Lutjanus campechanus. The sequence goes on from JAJHUR010128223.1 coordinate 4,773, forward strand.
TTTTCTTAGCTTTTTACTATTGTAAGTATTTTTGATATACTTTCAGTTCTGTTTTCAACACAAGATGTTTTAACATGTGGGTCTCAAGTGGATGGATTCATGTAGGAGGTAGGGGTTTGAAGTTTATTACACAAACATAAGAAAGTGGTTTTGCAAAAAATGAACAACATTGTTAACAAAACTTCCACAGGCATCCCAGCAGCTCTGTGAGGCTGTGCCACCAGTGGTGCTTTTAGAAATACTAAAATCAGTTACAATCATAACATGCTGATATTTAGTCTTGACAGCATATTGTTTTATCTGTTAGTATACAAAAATATCAACTTACAGTACACTAATGCAAACATTTGAATGTACTAAGTGTATTTTTCAGCAAAACTGACATTAATAAAAGGTATAGGGTGCTATATTGACAAGTATAATTCTAGTGAATAATTTCCAGTGAGAAACATGCTGCCTTTTAGAGACTATTTTTACAGATGAGTACAGAGGACTGACGGAGAACTTCAAATGTTTTTGCAGAACATTATGTCACAGTGAAGTTGACCTTTGACCTTTTTGATATAAAATCAGACCTTTATACTGGTGATGTTGATCTTGGAATTGACGGTCTCAAAATTCAGCAGTTTATTCTTGTATGATATTTTAATTATACCCAAGCCTGCAACATTCAATACCTACCTTCTCCCTCTCCTCTTTGACACACCCTACGTAGGCTATGTGTATTTTTAATTGTCTGTATCAGTCTTGTTGCAAAACCAATTGCCTAATCTTTGAGTCCAAGTGAATGTTTGTGCCAAGTTTGAAGAAATCCCCTTCAGACGTTCTTGAGATATCATATTAAGAAGAATACGGGACAGACGGACACACAACCCAAAAACATAACGCCTCAAGCAGCAGCTGTCACCAGCCCAGAGCTGTATAAAACGCTAAGTCAGTATGCAGTATGCATTTTGGGCAAGAAGTTTATGTTATGTTCACCATCTTAGCTTAATTTTAAATAGGATAAAATTTCATAATTCCCACAGTTGTGGAAATATTTGAGTTTTGACCAAAGTGATGCACTGATCAACTGACTAACCAAATGATAAACTGACCTGACTGACCACAGGTCAGGGCCTCCATCGCTAATGTGGTTTAAAAAAGCTGCACTACAGATCAAGTAGAGCAATTTGGTTGTTTTTACAGGAGAGTAAATCATTTCCTGTCTATTCAGCAAAGTAAGTTAAGTTCTTTTTCCACCCCTGCCTCTGTCTTCTCTAACACCAGCGTCTTTGTACTCTAAAAAGGGTTTTGCAGTTTGACTTTCAATGAGGAACAACATTATGAGCTTCTTGCTGACAGTGTGAGAGACCAGGCTGAGACACAGAGAGAAAAATGGGCTGAGAGACACGCAGAGAAACAAAGAGTCCCAAAACGTTTCGCAAGAGTTGAGAATTTGAGTGTTTCCTCATTGCCTCATTTCAACAATCCCTCCTTCTATCATCTCCCTCATCACTCTTTTTCCCCAGTGATGACCCACTTGAGTAATTAGCGCTGAAGTTGAGAAGGTGTTAATCCTGGACCCCCCCAGATCTATTCCAAACAGAACAGCCCATTATTGGCCTGATAGAGTGAGCTACGAGGTCAGCAGCTTGCACTGAAATAATGGTAATAGGAGACTTCTCAGAGTGGGTTAGTGAGATTTGCTTGTGTGTCCTATTCCCATCCTGTGGGAGCAACAGTGGAAAAGCCAATTCCCATCTTGTCTTGCACAGATTTGGGCATTATGTCTCAGAGCTATGGGGATTTCAGCTTGGAGGATTTGGGGATTAACAGAAACTTATCACTCATGCTGGGTCACCTAGCAGCCACATGTGGGGGAGAGGGGGTTCCGACGAATATGGATTTTCAGCCATGGTAGCAGCGTGGCTCCATGTCGGTCGCTTAGTTGGACCGGTCAGTCAACCATCTTGTTTTGGTTCTATCCCAAAAACTACAGGATGGGTTGCCAGAAAATTTACTACAGATATTTATCGTCCCCAGAGGATGAATCCTATGAATGGATGAACCCCCTGACTTTCCTCTGCTGCCACCATGAGATTGACATTTGTGGTTTTGAGTCAATCAGTGAGCTTTAAAAGTGAAATTAGATGAACTGCTAAATAATTTGGATGACATTCATGTTGCCCTCAGGATGAATTGTAATAATTTCAGTGATCCTTTGACTTTTCATCTAGTGCCACCATCAGGTTAATTTTTTTTATTGTACTTAACCAAATAACCAAACAACCAAATATAACCAAACACAAAGCTAACAGCATTCCCATTACCTTCAGATGTACTTTGTGTTTAGTGCAATAAGCACGTTAGCCTGCTAACATGCTGTACTAAGATGATGAACACTGCAAACATTACACCTGCTAAACATCAGGATGTTAGCATGTCAGTGTGAGCCAGTCAGCATACTAAGTAGGTAATATTCAGTCAAAATATATAATTATATATTCAATAATATATTCATTCATCAGGGATAGACAATAAAATTATTAAGCGCTGGCCCCACGGGCCACCAAGCCCCTAGATTTAGTGGCCAAAGTAGATTTTTGGTGGCCCAAATGTAAACTTGTGTGAAAACAATACAGAAAAAAACAATTTCACATTTTCAACAGTGATACTTGTCTACTTTTCCCAAGAGCTGTGATGTGGCGTTTCTTCAAGACATTGTTTCCAGTGAAAACAAGCTGGACTTCTGGACTACTGGCAGCACACACCACAGTGCATTATGTACCTAGATGTGCCATATTCTAGCCACTTAAACACCTGCTTCAATTCACTTCCAAATTTTTATTTTTTTTTTCATATTCCACCATTTGTGTTACTGGTTTTTCTGTAAGGATCATGTTAGCAGTTTTAGAAGAATTAGCAAACCCAGACTTGTAGCCGGTGACGAGTACTTTTCAGTGTTCGTAGAATGTTGAACTAAAAAGTACAAAGGAATCAGGTTGTTTGTGGAACTGTAACACCGTGTTGGCAAAGGCTCACAGTATGACGATAAAACATGATGGCCACAGGGGGCTACAGATGGAATACCTAGTACCTTCTAGTGGCCACAGGCGATGCTTAATGTCAAATGATGAATATATACTAAATTATACACATCTAACACCAAGCAAAACATTTTGCTTTTCTCAAGATTTGCAAAACTCACAAGAAGGGAAATTCAAGAATGTCCACCCCCGTAACACACATACACACACTAAAGCATAAAAGGATCAAGAGGTCCCAAATTGCTGTGGATGGAGCACACCCAGCCTCTGCCTCACAGGCCTTTCGTTACAAAAGTGTTCACTTCATATAATACTCTCTCAGCCGTTTCTATTCCCTCTGTCAAAAACTTCCACAGTATGATGCTGATGGTTTAAGAGCATGGCTGGACTCCAATCATGAACATCTTGCAGTAAATACACTGACACAGAGGTGTGATGACCTTTGTATTGTGAAATTATTGATGTGGGCGACCTGGTGGTTCAACCCGCTGTGGAACTGCGAATTATATTGTTGCATCAGCCACTGTCTTGTTCTGTCCTTCCTCTCATCCAAGTGAAACCTAATATATCTTGAGAAGGGCACTCTGTCGAAGGAAAAGAAATAAACAAGCAGCCACTGTTCTAAAGAGAATTCATATGTTCACTGGCTCTTTTGTATACTCCAAAATACTCCCCATTTCCTCTGCTACACCTCTAGCCTCTCTTTCAGTTTAAATGTGAGGGCTGATGCACCACTCGCAAATCCAATATATGCCTTAATTCTGCATTCTAGTATAAACATCAACAGCTTGCTGTTCACAGATATGTGGTAAAAGCAGTGACTCCATGTTCCCTTCATACTCTGCATCTATTCATTATTCCCTTTTCCTCTCTCCGCTCCACGTAATTTCAGAGAAAATTGTCTATTGCACAAAAATATGTGAGCTTTGCAGGAAGTATGGCACATTCAATCACTGTGGTAAATGGATGAGAGAGGTAGGTGACTGCCTTCACACCTGTCTCTATGTCTCTTTTGGTTCTCAGATGGCTGATGGAGATCGAGCGGGGACATGCACTAGAAATGTACCAATCCACTTTTTTTAAGTTCCGATCTGATTCCAATATCTGAATTTAGATATCTGTCAATACCATATTATCATTAGTATTAGTATTATTAGCAGTAGTAGCAGTAGTAGTAGTAGCAGTAGTACTATTAGTCATAAGATCACATGAGGCGGAAACTTCAGTCTGGAAAGTTTGTGTGGTTTCTGTAACGGTGTCCTTCAACCATTGTGGTGCACTGCAGGATTCTGACTTGTGACATTCACACTTGCACCAGATAGGCCGTCAGGCATGCCTCATTCTCCCATAATGCATTGCTGAGAGTTTGCTATTTTATATTTATTTTATTTTATATATATTTAAAGTGTTTGTTATGTGTTTTTTTTTTCTTTTCCAGAACATAGTGGTTTATAATGGTTTATGTAATAAAGTAATTGTCATTTCGTGGTGGTTTATAGTTACACCATCAGTGACGTGGCTTGTACATTTCTTCACTACAGCTATTTCATTTCAAGAAATTAACAGAGTAGAAATGAGATGCCCAAAGAATGGGTTAATATCGGACTCCAATACTGATATTGGATCAGATCGGTCCCATCTGTAAAATGCACCCAATCCCATCTATCACACCTGTGACTGACTGCTAGCTGTCAGGTGGTGGTCTGCAGCTCTGTTATTGTCTAATACCCAATTTCTCACAGTTTCAAAACTCCCCTGCCTCATCTCCCATTTGCACAGAGCATCATTCCATGGGTGCATTTAGTTTCTCAGATTATCACACAGCGGTAAGCATCTCTTAGCCGTGCACACCGCTGGTTTGTGTGTTGTGTGTTATGCTGCCGTCTCATAACATCGGCTTATCTATTATATCTCTGATCCCATCATCCTCGGGCAGGGCAGCACGTGGTGAGCTGAGGGAAGCTAAATCACACTGATGGCTATAATGACCAATGATGCTTAACAGAGGGAGACGTTTCTAACTCTGTCTGTCTTTCCCTCGTGGCCAACAAATCAATGCCAGCCTGCCCTCAAAATGTCAAGCGACAGCCACCCCGAGGGTTTGAAAGACAGACCAGGGTGAGGTTATTTCCTAAATGGCTTTAGCAGAAAGCGGTTGTTTTAACCCGGATGGCAGCCATACGTCAGCGCTCCACTACAGACTGGAGGATGGCTATGAGTTACATCCCAGGAAACAGAGCTGAAAGCTGGGCTATGCACCTGAGACACCAAAAGAAGTGTGTGTGTGAATTTCTGTGTTTCAGGGCACCACTTTGTTTAGACAACACACACGTTCTAATCTTTCTAATTAATTCTGTCTGATGCGGTGGTTTGACCAGATAATATCCTCAAATCTAATCCAGGTCATTTGGTTCTGTCTCTAATTATTTATTGAGTTTCCTCTGCCCAGAGAAAAAGATCAGACCACAGAAAACCAGTTGATATGCAGAGGAGACACAAAAAGAGACAGACAGAGACAGAGAGAGCAATTCATCAAAGATTTGTAAACACAGCCTGCTTGATTCTTGCCCTTCTGGGACTTCTTTGAGTTTTGCTTTTAGCTTTTTGAAAGCTAATGAGCAGACTGCCAATTCAACTACTAATCACCTGATTTTAACGTTGGAGATTCTTTCATAGACTGTTTTTTCCTAAATTTAATTACACCAACATTTATACAGAGGCGGTTCTTTTAATCCAGCTTTCAACAAGAAATGTGTTGCTATTCCAAGAAAAACTCAGAGAGCAACCAGTCAAACTTTTGATCATTTCAAATATTCTTTCTGATATTGAAATAACAGGTGTCAAGTTTTTGACAATGAGAGATGGACAGCATGACAGAGCAAAATAATATTAAAGGACATTTGCTGTAATGTTGCAATGGCATAAATTCTGTAAATTGCCTCTGAGCCACTAATGGGCTCTATACTTATTAAGGGGAAGTGTGTTTAGTAGTCTATGGTGGGAATTTTCTGTGGATTTTTTTCATTAAAAACTACCTCTTAACTTTTACAGTGCTTCCACTTGTTGAATTGTTCTTGTAAAAATACTAAATAGTTCATTATTATTGGCTTCAAGGCCAGGAAATACTCAGCATGACCCTTTCAAAACCCCTCCAGAGAAAGTCCTTACTATCTAATGCATCACTTAATTCGGTAACTGCTAACACAACTCAGTTTTTGAAAGCTATCCAGGTAGCCAATTGCAGCTGAGTGTTGGCCCTCTTAGAAGTGTTCTGGCACTGGAGGACTGAATGTCAGTCGGCTCTGGTCCATATATGGCTGGCAGATTTGGCTGAGTTTTTGAGGGCGCAGACTCTGGCAGATTTAGGCAGAGAATCTGTTTCAGTTTGCAGCACTCAGGCGAGCTTTGGGCAAGTGTCAACTCATGGCACTGGCCCAAGTTTGGCTGATTCTGGCAGGGCACTCATCATGCACGGATTTGGTTAAAGTCAGGCAACCAGTTGGGCAGCTGTTGAGCCAAGGCATTTGGCTGACTGGATACCAACCAACCACTTTACACGTGACATGAGATGCACTTTACTTGCAGGCATCTTGTTTTCCCTGCTGATGAAGATAGCAGATATTATGTTCCACTAGAAAACTTTCTAATACCATTAGTCCATTATGAGTGCAATTTAAGATCGCTTCAGACTCATACTGTCAAAAAAGTATGAAGGATATGAAGGAAAATCTCAGTCCCTTAATGACTTGCAAAGTCAATGCAATGCTCCCAGTGAGACCACAGATAGCTGATGGCAGCCCTTTGCTGGTGGATTTCTGTTTCTCACCACCCATGCGACTAACGCCTTTATACCCAAAGTTCTTAATTTGAGTGTTTACTTGCATAAGGTGCTTCAGCCTTTAAATTTTGTTATTTTTGTTATTTTCAGCAGGTTATAACCAAGCTCTAAGTGCGCTGAAACAGAAACAATTTTAACTTATTTGCATTTGCCCTCACATATAATAACGCCATAATCAAATCAATTTTTGCGACTGTATAACATTGAAATTGAAATTTTAAGGCCTAAAATCCAGATGATTGGATTTTAGACTTTTGTAGCTCCTGCAGAAACCCTGACTTAATTTATTACTTCAAAATTAGCCAACATATCCCTCAAATTACATGACAGAATGCATTATTACTGCCTGTCAGCACAACACTTAAACAGCAGAAGGCTTCTGATCCAACGCCCCTTTCTGCAGGAGATAATGAGTGCCTTCCAAAACCAAAACAAATCACTGCTTTATGTGACATGGTTAGAATCAGGGAAAGATCATGGTTTCGGGTTAAAATAACTAACTGGTTCCGTTTAGAGAACAATCAATCGGTCATGGTTAAAAGAAATCAACATGACTATCAGTAGGAAATATGAAGCGAACAGCAGTCTCCTCTGTTAAAGTCCAACATTTTTCCATACAGTCACCTCATCCTCCTTTCTTTGTGGTCCTTATGGCTCCATACTATAAATGCTACTTCACAATTCTTGCAACCACTTAAGGCATTTGTCACTTAAACATAAATATATGTCATTTTGGTGGATTTGCTGAAATAACTGGTGTGTCAGTTTTCTTGGGTTAAGTTAAGTCTTAAGTTCGGCTCCCCAATCATCATAATACTCTTAAACCATGTGTTTTTTCCTGCACTTTTTGTTGTACTGTACATATTTCTTACTAAGTTTTATATATTCTATTGTATATTTCTGCAACTACTTTTTCTATTTATAGGTCCTGTGCAATCATTAAACAAACAAACCAAAAAAATGACATAATTTCTGAAGTGAAAAATCCTTTGTGTATTTCTGTATCTATTTCCAATTAGATAAACCCATCCAAACAATGTTGTAGGAGAACTGAGGGAGAGTGCACCTCTAGTAAAACCTCTACACCTTCATTCTGTCTCACAAACTACAGCATTATAAAGACATTGTAGCTGAGGTGGAGAGTGTGGAGGGAGGCCATGGCAAACATTTCAGAGAGAAGCTGAAGTCAATATCCTGCTGACATCAAAGAGGTGGTAAGCACTGCCCTATTGCAATACTCACACTACCCCTTCAAACTATTTTTACTTCCTGCATTCATATATGAGCTAACCCTCTGAGTGAGAGCTCTAATGACCCCACATTGAGACGATGTGTGCGGCAAACATCTCCTGAACTGCATCTTTCCTTTTCTCTGCCACACAGGTAATTTTCAGGGAAGCTTTGTTATAATTTGTGAGGTACTGTTAATGATGCTGGCTTCTCGCTTCATGTTTGTTAGCACAAAATAAAGCAACAATGAGCAGTATGTGCATTTTTTAAGAAGAAATGCTGCATTGCATTTGAATGTTGCTGGATAAACTGCATGACCCAAATAATTTTTACCAAAGCAGTGTGGACATTTATTTTTTTCTGTCCTCAGGAATTGTGAGCATTGTGCACCTATAGTACCCGCTCTAATTATGATAATGACTTGCGATATTAGCTGCATTTACATGAACTCTAATATTCCACTAATAATCAGAATAGTAGCTCAATCAGAATATAAGTGCCTCATGTAAACACCTCAGTCGGAACAGACGGACCAATCTGGTTTGATTGGAATGAATTTTAAATCAGATTGAGAGGGGTGGTGTAATCCCTTGATAATCTGTTCAAAAGGAAAAAAATAATCATGTAAACACTTTAATCCAATTGTTTCTCTCTGTTTTGAATAAACAGCCAACATTCCTTCTACCCCACATGAGGGTAGGTGAAATGTCATGAATGAGTTTCTGGGAGGGACAGAAACATGGCAGTAGCAAGGCAGTGGCAAAAACAGCTTTTCTGTTAGAAACCTTAAATGATTTAAAGATGCTAATATTGTTGCCAGGATACCATATAGGTCTTCTAATCTTTCTCACAAATTTGATAGTTTTGTCTTCTAAGTTTATGAGATTTTTTTTAATTTGTCATTTTTTTCCTTGTAAATTTGTGACCTTTTGTCTCATAAATTTGTGATTTTTTTTCCCTCAGAAATGTAAATTTGGCAAACCAGAATCACTCCTTCTTCTTCTTCTTTTATATTTCCAACAGATTAGATGCTTCACTGCAGATAAAACAGTTCTCACATGTCAAAAAAGTTATATTCTCATCGAAATAAGCACAGCTATTGTTTTAACAGTACACTTTTCAGAGGCACTGAATGTATTTGAGTCACCCGAGGTTAAGAGATCATGTAGAGTCTTATCTTTAATTGGAGCATGCTGGATCCTGACTTGCCAAGTTGTCAAGATCCACAGAAAAGAGTTTCAGAGTCCAACACATTCTATGTATTTTTCCTGTTTTATCTTTGCCATTTGTCTTGGTACGAGTACATGTAACCATTTCAGAGCTGCGATGATTAGTTGATTAATCAATTAGTGGATCAAAAAGAAAATTAGTACTATTTTGATAACTGAATGATTGTTTCAGCCATTTTTCAAGTAAAATTGTTAAACATTTGCTGCTTCCAGCTTCTTAAATGTCAGGATTTATTACTTTTCTTTGTCACTTATGATGATAAATGAAGAGTGTTTGAGTTTTTGACTGTTGGTTAGACAAAGGAAGCAATCTGAAGGTGTTACTTTGGGCTCAGGGGAAAATGTAATGAGCATTTTTCACATTTTCTTTACATTTTACAGACTAAATGATGAATTGATTAATTGTGAAAATTATCTACAGATTAATAGATAATGAAAACTAATCATTAGTTGCAGCCCTAAATGATTTGCTTAGTCCCATACACACAATACCCGGTTATCACTGGCTTACTCATTCAGCAGATTAAATTTAGCTCCATAATAATAACATCCTGTTTGCTTTATGTTTACAACCTAAACATGACGTTGTATCTTCCAGGATGTTCAACTCATCTATCCACACTTCCCTATATTGTTCCATCAGAGCAGCAGAAAGATGGATCTAAAACAACAAACTCTTCCCCTCAGGGCATTTCCCAAATGTGACATGCACAGCAAGACTGATAAGGGCTGTATGAGAAGAAAAAAATGTCAAAATTTGAGTGCAAAATTAAGTCCTTTAATATTTGAATTTATGTAACTACAGTAAAATAAATCCACTACAAACACAGAGCTGCTTACAATGTGTGTATCCTGACATAAAATGAATGAAATCCAGTCAAAACACTCTTAAAAATCATGTTCAGTTGACCAGACTGTGGCTTAACATGTGCAGCTCTACATGAAGATGAGTCAAGTGATTAAAGACACATATTTTAACACTTATTATTAATGTTGCCTACTCACCCTCCTGCACATTGTAAACCGTGTTGTCAGCACTTTCTGCCGCCGTGGACAGGCACCAGACGCGGAGAGCGAAGAGCAGAAAGGCAAAGTTCCTCCGCCGCCTCCAGGTTCTCATGATGCCCGGGCTCGGTGAGGTGAAACCGGGGGAAAGCGCTCCGGTCAGACTGCGTTATTAATGCAGCACGACCAGACACTTCACACAGGTCAAAGCAGTTCACAGTGGTGGAGTTAGTTTGGGGGAAGACGGACGGGGAGGAGGGGATTTAAAAGAAAAAAAAGAAAAAAGCTTCACCACCAAGAGTCCAACGAGATGCGGCAGGCTGTCATTTCAAGAAAGAAGCTGTCAAAAACTTTTCCTTCCTACACCAGATGTGTGGCGGGCACCGGTCTGAGGAAAACCGTTCAGACACATGTGTTAGCTCAGTGTTTTCAGTGTGGGAGTGTTGCTCATGTGTATAAGGTTTGGTAAGGAGCGGTAGAGAAAAGCCAGAATGAGAGGATGTTGGAGAGTAGTGGAGCAGACTTGTCTTTACCATCCCCTCTCGTACCGGAGCAGCCACACTTTGCCATGTGCGCCTCAGACTCCGCTGGGTCCTAAAGCCCGACGCGTGCAGTCAAATCCAATCAAGTACTAAGGGCTGCGACCTGCGGGAAGGCGGGGCTAGACGTCCAGCCCCGCCTTCCCACAGGCCGCAGCCGTTACCCTCTCAATCCAATTAGTGCTGCCAAATCCATTCTTGTGATTTGACCCACTTAAAGAGACAGTTCACCCCAAGATCAAAAATACATATTTGTCCTCTCACCTGTAGTGCTAGTCATCCAACTAGAGTGTTTTGAAGTGAGTTGCCAAGTTTTGGAAATATTGGCCTTAGAGATGTCTGCCTTCTCTCAAATATAATGGAACTACATGGAAATATGTTAAATAAAATAAAATGTGCCAAATATGTTATTTGGGAGAGCACAATTAATGTGATGGAAACTTTCTATGCAAATATGCTGTAACACTGTAACATTAAGAGTGTATTTTTAAATGTAATTTTAATATTATGTCATTATTATAATATCAATACATGTGTATTAGGGGTGTAACAATACATGTATTTGTATTGAACCGTTTCGGTACGCGACGTTCGGTACAGGGCTGTGCACGGGTGAGTTCACGGGCCGGAATTTTTTTTTTTTTTGGCTCACGGGCCAGAAGTTGCATGTGTTTACG
>JAJHUR010128226.1:2258-17616 GCA_027495735.1 Lutjanus campechanus
AAGAGACAGGTGTGTGTGTGTGTGTGTGTGTGTGTGTGTGTCAGGCTGCTATTTCAGCACTTTCCAGCGCTATCGATTCAAACCAGCCTGCAGGGGAAAAACCAGGCCCCTTACAGCCACACACACACACACACACACACACACACACACACACACACACACACACACACACACACACACACAAACACACTCCTAGAGTTACACAATTGAAAAGAAATGAATGTCCACTCACTCATATAAAACATATGTACTGTAGTTGATGATCATCTGTGTTTGTGTATATTTTCACAGTCTTTACATGGTCATGGGTACAGTTTGTATATACATGGTATGAGTGTGATGATCAGCGTGTTCTTGTAGGTTTATATGTTTGTGTGACCTTCACTTACAGTACTATAGGCCCAGCAGGGAAGGGAAGAGAGGAGTTACGCACAAGCAGTCTGATGACTCAATGCTACACTACAGCCTCTCCTCTGTGTGTGTGTGTGTGTGTGTGTGTGTGTGTGTGTCAGAAAGAGAGAGAGAGAATATGTTAATGTGTGTCCATTTACAAGGTTAAACTATTTTTGTATTTCTGTTTACATATGTGTGCGTGACGAGGTGTGGAAGCATGTGTAGGGTTATTTGCATGTGTTAATGGGTGAGGCTGAGGTGTGTGTGTGTGTGTGTGTGTGTGTGTGTGGTCAGTTTACCAAACGCGCCGTGTCCAAAACAGTTTGAGAGCAACTAGAGTATTTGTGTGTTTGTGAGAAAACAAAACACAAACAGATGTGTGTTTCCAGTGAGGCAGGACTGTGTGTGTTTGTACTCCCAGTCAAGGTCACACACACACAAACAAACAAAAAACACACACACACTCGGTGGACACACTCTAATAGTTACCTGTTTGTATTTGGACACATGTGTTGCATATATGCATGTAGTCTTACACACACATACACACTGACACACTCACCCTCTGGTGCTTGAGTGAAGGATACGCAGCAGGTGTGGGTCAAACCAACAGAGCCACATCACACCTCTCAGCATGATGTACTCCTCCGCCGCTGACCTCAGCTGAAAATAGAACCAGGAAGTAGTTATTTCAGGACCTCATTTCCACCCACAACAGGGGTAGACCACAATTAGCACAATATGTCTGACGGTCTCCGACTGATGCTCCACTACCTACCTCACTGGAACTACATGAAACTTGGTGAAGAAATGAAATGATTTCTCTCTGTGGTATTTATGCTCCGTAATTAAATTAACATGGGATTATCAAAACAGCTATAGTAATGTGGCCTTTGCTTGTAAAGTGAATGAACTGAACAAAAAAAAAAGATGTACATTGCAAAGTCCAGTGTTTGTGTCCTGCACGCCACCATTTTTTAATTGAATTGAATTGAATTGAATTGAATTTTTAAGAGTTCAGTATGCTTCAGACAAATAGCATCTGAAACCCCCTCCTCACACACCTTTCCAATGTCAGAAGTGACCCTTTGCTAAGTTCCACCATCCTTAGTTATTGTCATTACATCTGTCAAGCCTCCTATTTTCACGCTGTGCAGTTTACAGTGATAACTGTGGCAGATTTAACATCGAAATGAGCAGTAATAAATAAATCACAAGGTCTTCAATTCCACAGAAAAGTAAACAAAAGCAGCCTCTCATTTTTAGATGACTGTGGATTTTGTCAATTAAAATAGCTGAAGCCAACTACATTCAAGCAAACATCGGTCAGACTATGAAATATGACATGTATGTATATACGATAGACAACAGAAAGACATTTATTAACGTGGAAAAAGGAAGAACATGAACTAGACTAAGTGCAGTAGATCTCAGGACGGTCACTCAGCCAGACCAGCTGCACCACAATTCCCTTAGGAAGAGAGCTGGAATAAGAGCTAAACTAACCGGGCGCAAGCCCACATCCACCTCTTCAACTCACACCCTGCATAACTAATCCCGATTAAATCCCTGGAAGTAAACGATAAGTTTGTCAAATTTGGCATCTAATACAAGTTTGGCTGGAGGTAACGTTGCTGCAGGTAAAAGCTAATTAGCAGGACATGATAACGCCTGCAGCTTACAAAGACAGTTCCTCTCACATTTGGTCTTGTGTTATAGGCTTTTGAAAGCATACAGAAAAATACCCCACTGCTCAAAGCTCCCACTTTCCAGTCTTCATACAGGTACTTCCATCACTCTCACCATGAATCTCTTCGAGGGTTGACTATCCCAAAGTGTGCGCCATTATTGCCCATTTGTTCAATGTATTAACATGTCTACGAAGTCAGGCTTTTCACCTTATCTTCAAGAGTGGCATTTGGATGAGCTACTAATTTGCACCTTCAGATGTGGCCGAGCAACATTTTGTACAAACTTCAAGCATAAGTCGGCATTTAGGCCTCTAAAGCACTGAAAATGTCCCATCTAGTGTTTCAAGTGAGCATTCAAAATTTAACCAAGACCATAATGTTTCCCTGAAACGAACAAAGTGCTTTGAACTGCCTAACATAACAATTAAAAATGCATCATGTTGATTGCAAGGAGAACATATAGCTGTGAAAGCAAATTAAACATGTTAATGAAGAGTTTGCAGATGTGTTTAATTTAGATGTTTTCTCATTGTGTCAACAAATAAAACAATTAATTTCCATGGCACTTATTTGCTAGTGCAAATACGTATACTGTATGCAGGTCTAATTTTTAGGAGACAGAGAAGCACCATCACTTTTGTCCTTAGCATCACCATCTCGTATGCTTTTCTTCTTCTAAATTAAAAAGCAGATATTTGTATCTAAGTACGCAGACAAATTTTAAATATTACCGTCAAAGTGATTCAGTGCATGATTCTTGTAATTTTTGGGTTGTATCCACATTTGAATGCACTTATTGTAAGTTGCTTTGGATAAAGTGTCAGCTAAATAAATGTAACGTAAAAAAATGTTGCTCTTGATTGCCGCTGTATAACATTGAGTTATTAATAGAAATTGTTGTAAGGATGTAATAACACTGTTTATAGGTACTGATAACACTATCTTTTTGTCTCTCTTTCATTTGGTCCAGGTTCTAGTTTCTATTTCCTCTCTATTATGTCCCCTCTGTCTAACTCATCCTCGCTGTCTATTCTCCACACCATCTCTGTCTCTTTATACTGTTTTCCTGGATTTACCTCTCTGCCTTTGTCTCTGTTTTCTACCTCTCATTCCCTCGACTTGTGTTTTATCCAGCATTTTTGTCTTGTTTCTCATCCATTCTTTACCTTTCTCTCCCTGCCTGTTTTCTCAGCGCTTGGCAGGGGTTCTGTCTTTTCTGCAGTCTATGTTTGTGAGTGTGTGTGAGCTTACAGTCTCTGTGTATTCACCCATCTGTGTGCTTATGTTTTTGTGCATTCATGCATATATGAATGTGTGATAGCGGTGGTTAAACAAGCAGTGACCGCTCATCCTGCATTTTACAGAACAGTCCTGAAAAAGGGAATATATATCCTACATTTGATGATTGTTGAGAAATGATTTTTTTTCAAGATTCTTTCATTTATCAAAGCACATTCTTTGAATTTTCTAGGTCTGGGGAACATAAAAGTAGACATATTTGTGTAAAAATGAAATCTAAGGTGTGGCACATTGTTCTTTATAGAGGTTTGCATACAGTACAGTAGGGCTGGGATGGTTGGATAAACAAAAAAGCACAACAAAAAGTAGACTTGTAGGCAACAGTATGACAAAAAGTGAACAAACTTGATAGCATCCCCATGACGGAGCTGCTTCCCCACTTCTGTCTTTATCTCAAACCACATTGGACTAAAACTTAACTATTAAAAACTACACATTTGGAACTAGTTTCAATTATGAACTGGCCCTTGATGCCCAACTTTACTACTTTTTTCTTACAACCAAAAACAGCACTCATGTTTGATGTTTAAAATATTTACAATTACAGTTACAATGCACAATCTTAAAGCACACCATACTACAGAGAAATTCTCATTAGTTTGCAATGCATCACTAATTGTAGGTTTTTTAGGGTGACCACAAGCAACCCTCAGAGGCAGTGTTAAAACAAACAACTTCTTGACTTAAAGCGAACAAGCGAGAAACAGGCTCTCTGCAGACACACACTGAATTATGGGGTAGGCACGAATCAGCAAAATAAACAAATTCATCTGTGTCCCACATTCTGCATGACAGCGAGAGGAAACTAAAATGTCTTCATGACTCAACACATATAGTTGAGGAAAATACAACAAATTGTTTCACAGCCCAAAGAATGACAGATGTGACATTAAAGGTATAATATGCAACATTTCCCTAAAAAACAATGTATAGACTCACATAAACATAATCCCTTTCAATCATCACTTGCGACTGACTGGAAGTGTGTGTAAGCTGTATCTGCAGAGACCCTGCCCACTTGCCTGTATTTTCCTGTATTTTCCATTATTTTGCAGTGCTCAGAATGCTTCACCAACCCAAAATGTTGGTATTTGACATCCTTTCTGGTGCTTCTACCAATGGCTGTGACAAATCCTACCGATTCTACTTTCAACATGGCCTCAAGTAAGGGCCAGTAAGATTTTAAGCTTGTGAAGAAAATGTCAAATGTCAGATATCATCGTTTGGGTGACACTTTATTTAATTTGAAAGCCTGTGCATAAGACTATCATTATGCTGTCTGAACTATGTCATGACAGCTGTTATGAACATGAAGGAGTCTTTATGAATAATGTTGTCTGTTGTCACCAAGTGTCATTTGGTCAATTCTGTCCAACCAAGACAACATAACCTGTCGATGTCTTTGTCATGGCAACTTGACATGATCAAACTTAAAAGAACCGGTTTAGCTTTATGTGTTAGCGTTACATTAAACTGTCATATGTAGATATGTGGTTAGGTTTGACACTGGATGTCATGAGACAAGCTAACCCCTGTCAAACTGGCCTTATAACATTTGATGACATCTCTATGACAAGTCCAAAATCTACCACTTTAATTGAGGTCAAGGAAAATATTCCTGACATATTTATAATGGTCTTATGACAGCCAGTGTCAAAACCAACCACATATGACAGTGTAATGTTGCAGCATAAAGTGAAACAGTCACGACAAAGACCATCAGCGGGTTATGTTTTCTTGGTTAATGTCAAGTTGTCATATCAAAGACATCTGAAACAATGTCAACACTGCATTAAAAATAACACAACTGACTGACACTTGACAATCGTCATAAATATTCATAAAGGCTCCCCCGTGTTCATGACAGATGTTATGACATAATTATGATAGTGTAATGACAGTCTTATGTGCACCCCATTGAATGAAGTGTTACCCATCCTTTGTAAACCTACATAAAATCTGAAAAAGACCACTGAGTTTGTGAATGAGCAGAACAGATCTGTAATTTCAGAATAAAATCAAAAAAAAAAAAAAAAAAAAAAAAAAAAAAAAAAACTGTGCACAAATTCTAAAATGCCAAACACCAAATTCCATATTGTAACTTAAATGTGTGTGTGCATGTGTAGTCCAGTATCACTTCAGTGTGGCAACGTTGATTTCTGAGTTTCACAGTTTTCTGGTTTTAATCTATTTTTATTTACATATTTTCACAATTTTTTTTATCAACTACAATTTTTTTCTACACATCTAAGAACTTTCTTATGCAGAGGTTTTTTTTGTGGTATACATACGGTGATACACAACTATAGACATCATTTCAGAAGCTTTAATCTTATTGATTGAGTCCATCCATTAACGGCAAGCACTGTACTCAGACACGTAACTGTATTGTATCTACTTAATAACCATTAAAACCTCTGATCGACTGAAATGCATCGGTAACTTTGTATGTGGGATAAAGAGATGAATAATAAAGATGTACTGTATGTATGTGTATCTAAACACATCAAATCAAGCTGCTTACTGTAGCAGCAGCAAAACATTTCATATTCTGCAATGATTGTTTTTACAGTGTATCTTTCCTTTTGGAGTTGGTTCTGGTTTGTCATTGGCCACTTAAAAGTATAATCTGTGCAAGTAATGGATTACTGTTTAAGAAATCAATTTAGCAGTCAGTATGGAAGCGTCACTAAAAGTCACTGCAGGAAATCGTGGACTGAAAGATTGGATCAGAAATGAATGGCGGCTGGCTAATCGGCTAATGTGTGTCTGAGTGTGTATGTAAACCATCAAGTGTGTATTATTAATGTATAGCTGTGATAAAGCCGGTGTATAGCTGCTGTAAGATGGGATCACTGAGTAGATGGCTGCCTGCTAATCTGGCTGCTTTAGTTAGCCTCATCCTCTCACTGTCTCTCTCAACCACTGCAGGGTAACTATCACACACACACAAATGCAAACACACTTGCATTGCACAGCATGAATGCACAGCCTACACACACACACACACACACACACACACACACACACACACACACACACACTCACTCAGAGTGTCTCCTATTCTGCATTAATCTTTACAGGGAACATTTAGACTGCAGAAGGAAATAGTGTAACCGTCAGCCAGAGTTCCTCTATTGAACAACGTCCGCACTGTAAACTGATGCATCACCATCTTGGAGACAGTGACATCACTGGAGACGTGCCTAATTGTTTTCTTTTTACCCCCCTTTTTTGCTAATCGTAAAACAATTAAAACCCATTTCTCATTTCCTTTCTTATAGAAAGCTGAAGAAAAAATAGAAAGCGTAAATTCTGTTTTTGTTATTGGATTGAGTCACTTGCCAAACTGATTATTTCCCTGCGAGTGTGTTGTACAAAGCTCCTGATAAAACGCTGACGAGCTGTGACGAATGTCTTCATTTTTCTTCACGTTATGCTGACGCACAGATATTTTTGTAATGTATAATGCATCTATTGGTTATAACAGACTATAGTGATACACAGGTATACAGTAATAAAAACACAATTGCATTCAAACTGTCAGTCTGTGTGTCTATCTCACTTTTTCTTTTTCTGCATTTTTCACTACGGGACAACACTCTGCTCTGCCAGCGATTAGCTTTGGTTCGCAGCCATGATCAGAGTAGTATTTTTGAAGCTCATAAGGCCTGTTTCTCTCACTGAACTGCAACCTTGTGTGTCCATTGACTCAGTTAACCCAAAGACTGACACTGCATCGCTGTTTTCTATCCTTCAAAAATGAGTGCATCCCTTGAAAGAGCAAAAAAACCAACAGTCAATGAAGTGTTTTTTGATATTTGTTGGTGCAAAATGTATATTCATTCATGAATTTTACAGGTTCTATTCATCATCGTTTGTCCAGATTATTTCAGAGAAACTGCCAGTTGACAAAACAATGTCAACTTCAGGTTGATTCAGTAGCTGTTCTGAAGCTTTTGATGATATCACGTGATCTTTGTCAGCAGATGGAGTCGTAGATGTTCAGATTTCAATTTTTTTCTGAATACTTCTGAGGACTTCTCCTTCATATATCCGCTTTGAAGGTGAGTTTCAAGGATCACTCTTTACTTTGCAAACAGCCAGCCCATTCTCATTCCCAAGTCATCAAATAATTACATTTTGTCAGGCCCCTCAGCATCTCTAACAGTCCCATGAGGTAGTGTCTTAAGTTTCTGCTCTTTCAAGTAACCTAAGTGTAAAGTCTTCGTCTCAGGTGATGTAGCATAAAGAGATAGAAAGTCTGGGTATAGAAGAGATGGGGTGGATGGGCGGGTCAAACAAACACAGGACTTTCACCCAGGAGGTTTGGATTTGTGTTGTGTGCGAAACCAAAAGTCAGTGTTATCTACATTATACAATGTTACGTGCATCATGTGACTAGCATCACGTGACTCACTTCACTTAAACCATGTGACTTATGGAAAATAATGTACTTCTTTTAACTCAAACCATGATCTACCATGCCTAAACCTAACCAAACTGCAACTGTTTCACAATTACATTACATGTTAAAAATTATTTGTGGCATAAAGTCTCATACAGATTCCACAGGGTACATTGTGCACAGTATGAGACGCCGAGTGGCGTGACAAAGCAGTGTTGGTATTTGACAGCCTGGCATGAGAACATGTTGAAACGGCAGACAATATCTAGTGATGAAGAGCAAGTGATATAATCAAAAGCTCGAGAAAAGCTACTAACTGAACTCTGCGGTGAGACTGTTTTCTCAGCTGCTGTTTTGAAGGTCATATTTACTGTCTTGCCTCGAGTTAGATGAGAAGGTTGATACCGCTCTCCTATCTGTTAAATATGAAACTGCAGCCAATTAGCTTAGCTTAGCACACAATTGCCTTGTCCAACAATAACAAAATTTTTAAAAAGTGTAAAAACGACTCCAAGAAGCCACAGTGGCACGCCAAAACAGAGTTTGGAACATAACACCCCAAATAAAACCACAAATCATGTTGTTTACACTTTGATTTTTGTGTGAATAAAGAAAAAAAATATAATGTGTGAATTAGTGAGCTTTAGAGGTGCTGCTTGACAGATTTTAACATCTTTTAACTAGAGCCCACATTTCCAACCTCAAGCTGGACTGAACCAAATAGTCTGTTAAAGTTTGCTGTTTCATGTTCCAAAATGCAAATACGTTTTTTAACCTTAGTAATAGCAGTTATCAGACCATAAACTCAATGATCTGCTGATCTTTACAAGTCAAAACTCGATAGTCTAACAGTGCAAAAAAAAGAATTGAAAAATCAAATTGAATCGTGACCTTAAAATTAAAAGTCATATCGAATTGTGGCTTTGAAGTATTGTGACACCCCTTGTCACAACTGGTTCTACTTTATCTGCTTCCCTCAAGTGATCAGATCATATTCTGGCAATCGCAAGTTACAACAAGTCAATAATATGAATTAGAGGAGATTGCCTATAGGCTGATATTATTGTATGTGTGTATTTTTTACCATGATATCAATATGTCTTTTTTGATTATCATGGTTATTGTCAATACCGGTATATTACCTACTTTGGACAGAGTCAGACTAACTCTTCTTCTGGTCTCCATGCTAAGCTAAGCTCATTGTTACTGACAGAGCTAAGTGTGATATTGATCTTCTTTTTCAATTCTTCATAAGGAAAAGAATAACTGTTGTTACAGCAAATGTTTAAAGCGATATTCCACTCTTAGATAATCATCCACTCAGTATCTACTCACCACTATGCCGATGTGAGGATGGGTGAAGATCTTCAGTTCACAAAACAATCCTGGAGTTTCAGCAGAAAACAGGGTTGCAGCCAAATCCATTGCAGTGAATGGTGACCCAGTTTAAAACGTTAAAAAAAGAACACAAAACAACTACAAAATGTCTCCATCCTGCTTGTGTGGTGTAATCCAAGTGTCCGTGAGCCGCGACATTAAAAATTAACCGCAAAAGACGCCATTTATGCCATGTTTTTAGCCGAAATGTCAACTGTAGCATGTAGCCGGTAAGATGTAAACATGGCGTTGATCTCGCGATATTTTCACGTGCGTCCATTAAGAGATATACCAAGTCTCGTGAGACTGACGCCATGTTTACATCCTACCTGCTACATGCTACAGTGTTCACCCATCCTCACATCGGCATAGGGGTGAGTACATATTGAGTGGATGATTATCTAAGAGTGGAATATCGCTTTAAGTATTCCTTCAGAGAAGACAGATCATATGCTGTTGAATCCTGGCCAGTGTGTGACTCCCTAAAAGCTGAAATATCAAACTTTTTGCCCTCAGGCAAAAAGTTGTTACATCCAACCTCAGCAGGTCCAATTCATGCCACAGCAGCTTTCACTCATCTTGAGTGATTGACTCCAACACAACAGAATAACTGAAAACTACTGTCAGCCATAACAAAACTTAAATCTACTCTGAGCCTGCTCTGTGGTTCTGTTGTTGCTGCATGTGGATGAGATGCATCACAGACAGTTTATTAAGGTCAGTTGTCTCTAAGAGGTGCTTTAACTTACAGTAATGGCTAATGGCTGATAGCTACAGCTACATGGTCAGTTATTATGGTAATGTGTGTGGGCTATTCAACACACTATTATCCATATTTTCATTATACATTGATCCTCAGAGCCCACTGCATCATACCTATTGATTCATTGCCACTCCCTATTCTTACTGGAAACAAAACTTCCCATCACCATTGCCTCAAAAGGTTGGCCTCAAGACAAACACATGCAGACACAGCTAGATACTAAAAGCTCCTGCATAGCCTCCAGGCCCCCTGCACCGGTTGTCACTGTTTGTTTGTTACATGCTTGGATACTTCTCTGAGATTTCAGTTTTAAGATGAGAAATAGAAGTGTAAGTTCACCTCCTGCATACATCTTCATTCTTGTCTGTCTGTCTGTCTGCCCGCCTGCCACCCACCCACCGGCTCCCTACATCTCTTTCTTTTCCTCACCATCTTTCTGTGTTTATCTCATTTATATCTCTCTACCTACAGAAGTGTGGAGATCTCTCTTCCTCTTTCCCTCCACCTTTCTGTCTCTGCCTGTGTCTCTGCTTTAGGACTGATAATTAATCTCAGATGGAACTCTGAGCTCTTCTCCATGTTTACATCTCCTGTGTGTGTATGTGTGTATGTGTGTGTGTGCGCGTTTCTGTGCGCCTCTGTCAGTTTGTGTATATAAGAGTGTGTTTCAACTCAGTGTATCTGCGCACATTTGTATGCGTGTTTGTGTGTGCACAATTTTGTGTGTCTGTGTGTGTGTGTGTGACTTGCTAATTTGATTAACGGGTGTAAACAGTTAAGCTAACGGTAATGACTACCAAGCAGTCTGCTGCTGTAGCCAGTGGGCTTCATACTGATTACTATCATCATGAAGATAAACCCATGGAGCAGTGTGTGTATGTATGAGTGTGTGTGCACAGTACGCCAGTGAGCAATGTGTGTTTGTGTGCTGTCTGAATATGCATGTGAACGTGTCCACATACTGTGTGTTTTCTTTCTTGTGTGTGTCTGTGTGTGTCGGGCCAGTGCTAAAAGCTTTATGCCTGTTTCTGTGTGTGTATGTGTGTATGTGTGTGTGCTGAAGCCAGTCTCTAATCTATTATAGCTCAAAGAGAACTACAGCAGGCAAAGATAAACTGCCAAATTCCCACCATTAACACCACTGAGACTTATAATGAAACAAACAGCGACAGCAAACATGTTGTCCATTGCCAGTGACACAGACTCCCTCTACACCCAAATATGCCACAAAGCAGAGTTGATGCTCACGATGATAATTTACCCCAATTCCATATTTTGTTTAAATGCAGTCCCGGGTATGAGGGTTTTACTTCCTTTACAGTTCTGGGTTAACATAACTGACAAAACAATGTCATCTTGCCATCTTTAACCCTTGGATTCGTTCTATTGCCATGTGATCATGTGTATGATGTAACAAATCATGCAACCTACACAAACTAAAGGTTGTTTGTCATTGCCTTCCAAAACAACTAATGCACAAGCGTTTCTAATCAGGCACCGCACAGCAGGATGACACTTGTTTGTCAGTGCCTTCAAAGAATGTTACAAAAATGATTCAGACAGGCTTTTTCTGATCTGCCACCTCTATAGTTCGAGGCATACTACCCAGAATTTTCCTGAACCCCCCTACCAGACCAGCTAGAAGTGTGTTGTGGTGTCTGTATCTGCAGAGACCCTGCTCTCTGCCTGTACTTCTCATATTTTTCATATTTTGCCGTGTTCCGGATGTTTCTGGGCTTCAGCCTTTGGGCAGTGGTCTGTAGCCCCCAGCTGCACACAGGTTGTGAGGTCGGATGTTATTGATTAATTATTAATCGACAGCTCTTCATTAAGAATATAACCAATTAAATTAACTGATAAGGTATGTTTGTGCACCAGTTCAGTCTGAAGTGTTACTCTAGAAATGGCAGTAATTCCATCCTATTTGACATTGTTTTGTTTGGCAGAGACATTTTTGAATGAGGACAGGCAAGTAAGAGCAGTCTCGTTTCAAGTGAGAGCCATGTTGTTTTATTATGTGTTGATTTCAATTGTTTGTGCCTCATGAATGAATATTAAAAAAAAACTAATGTGCCGCTTGAATTGTCTGAATAAAACTTAAACTCAGAAAAAGATGTGTGTCAACCCTTGTCAGACATTTATGAAAATGTAGTGATCATTGCTGTCTCTGTCTCTCTCCGCTGCTCTCTGTCTGTGAGACACACACACACACACACACACACACACTGGGAGAGCAGACAGGATACAGTGACAGGATGAAGGTTCACTATGGCTGTATTTACACAAAATAACATTTTATTTCTGTGATTCGCTGCCCTTTTCTCACTAATGCTGGTCCCTCACTTTATTCACTCTCTACCTTTCAGTTCAATTTCTGAACTGATTTTCTGATTTCTGGATGCAATAGAATAGACACAAGCAATCAGAGCACTGAAATGTGTGAGATGGCAGTGCCTCCATTTCCAAGAAAGGAATGAAATGGCGGCTGGCCTGGCTATAGCCTTTCTTGTATTACAGCTAAAGAGTAGGGCTGCATCTGACTTAAGATGTTAAAGTGCCACTGTAACGTTTAATCACCTCAGGTGCTGTATTCCCTGTCAACCGGCCTCCATTGATCATAGAGGCTGTATCACATAGGACTGCTAAGTGAGATAATTTGCTAATTGTAGCTAAAACGTGGTTGAGTAAGACTGACTAATGGTTAAGCCAATTGTTAGAGGGCAGCACTACAAAACAGAGCACTAAAATATGTTTCTGTAAACAGTTTAGGCAAGAAATAGGCAATGCAGTAACAGAATCCTGATCATTTGATCAATGCTGCCTAGTTTGACAGTTTGATTTGAGTTTTGGGAGCCTATTCAATAAAGAGTTGTGATTGGCCTGACCAGATGGGAAGGGTGACCAGACGTTTCTGCCAGAGCAAATGTAAACGTAAGCTTGGTGGATTCGTCTGGTTCCCAGATTCCCTAGGTTACTTGAGATAGAGAGGAGGGGCCAGTTTTGAATGGTGCATTTACAAACAGCAACTGACAAATCCTGAATATTCTACCTTTAAGGTTTAATTTATGTTTAAGTAACTAAAATGATTTGGTAAAAATTGTGGCCATGGTTAAAAGAGAGCATAGTTGACTGTTGGTAGGAGACAGCATGTGAACAGAAGTCTCAAACACTTTGTATGCACAACCACCCACTGCGGCCTCTTCCCTGAGAGGTTTTGCAGCATATTAACAACGTCACACTACATCCCCCTCGGCTTCTCAGAGGCAAGGGTCATTATTTGCACAGCCACAAGTCTTTACATGCCAGGAAAATGTAAGCATACTGTAGGATGTTTTAAGTGTTTAAAAAAAACAACCAGTGCTGCGTTTTCCTAAAGAGTATAGTGGGAGTGAGCAGATGAACCTGTGGAGCTTCAATACCGAGGGAAATGAGTCAGAGGTGTGTTGTTTCTCCTGTCGTAACGTAGGCAATCCATCGAGTGATGGGTTCACTTAAAGTGAAGCAATATGTGGATGAATGTGTTGAATGCTCAGGATGTGTCACCCACTTTGTAATCATCTGTAGATCTTCATTTCCTGTAGTAGTCAAAGCATTAATTTAGGCTTTAACACTGTCCTTAATGAGGAATTAATTCTTAAATCTTTCAATTTATTTTTAAATCAATTTTTTTTAAATTCAATTCAATAAAATGTAACTGAATTCTAACTGTTGCAGAACGGTTTGCATCAATAACCTACTTATATAGTTTAATCTGCAGTGGAGTCGTATTCTGATATGTTCCACAATATGCTCCTCTGTTCCCCTCACGGCTCTCTGCTCAACATTTAGGTTCACACTGCATACACACACACACTTTTGTGCACGCTACATGCACAAACACAGGCATGAAAGCTCACAAGCAGAGACGCTAATAAACAGAGAACACACACACAAACACGCCAGCACTCACACAGTGGCAGAATGCAACTGGGAGGCTGCTCCCTTGCCTTGCCTGGAGAGGGAGAAGCTTATTATGGAGCCTTATTGAAGGCTTCAAAGAGTTTAAATTAGGGTGGAGAGGAGGGATTAGGAGACGAGCGAGAGAAAGAGGAGGGGAGAGGCAGAGGAAGAGCGGGTAAGTGAGAAGAAAGGAGGTGGATAGAGAGAGGGAGGAAGTAGGAGAAGAAAAGCGGTACAAATAGAAGAGAGAGGATAAGATGAGAGAAAAGGGGATGTGGGGAAGCTGGCGAGGGGAGGGATGGAGAGGGCATGGGGGAGGAGAGAGACAAATGGAAGGAGGTGAGTCAAAGAGTTTGCTGGCTCATGCTGATCTTACTCGATGTTTGAAGCGATTTCAGAGTTTATTTCCGAGTGGGAGTCACACAACACACGCTAGGAGTAAAACTAAGTCACAGCAGTATTAATACAGTCTTTTCTCATAATGATTGTTCTCGCAAAATCAAACAGATGACACTGTAGGAAATGTGTGGCTGCAGGTGGAATGGATAAAACAATCTGTGTTCAAATCATGAACAAAAACAACACGTGTAACCTTGACAGAACAAACAAAAGATACACATTGCAGAAACACCCAAAGAAGTAAAAATCATCAAAATGCGTTGCAGTGAACAAACACAGAGAGAACCTGATATCACTTAGCTTCAGTATGTTTTTCAGGTGGTTTGATTTTTGTCCATGCCCTCAGGTGAATGATTCACCCTCTACATTACTGGTATTAATAAATGGATCATTGTGTTTATGCTATTGATGAAACTGAAACTCTGGAAACAGTGAAACACTGGAAATACACATATTATGGTGGGTTGCACCAACAAGGGTTGATTTTTAAACCCAGTTAAATTATGGATTAATTTAACTACTACTGCACCAAATGTTAAAATCTTAAAATTAAGAAAGATTAGAGTTAAACCACTGCTTAGTTTTTGTCTAAACCTAGTTTAAATTTAATTCTGTTGCACCAAACCTAACTTTAAATTTACACTTGAGGAATTTTAACTTGACAAATTAACTTAACTGGCTAGCAAACAATGGAACATTTTGTTATATTTTTTTTAGTCATCTAGCAAACAAAATAATATTTTGTTATAACTTATAGCTACCTAGCAAACAATGCACCTTCTGATAGCTTTTTAGCTAGCTAGCAAACATAGTAACTTTTTGTTAAAGAATACAGAGCAACCAAAAGTTAATGGTTTTCCCCTCTCTTTTATACATATGAGGCCCTGACAGCACTCACATTTAATGTATCTAATACTGATTAAACTCTATTCAATTTTGTTTTGCATCAATAAACGTAGATTTACTAAACAGAGATTTGTTTTTAGTTGGGCAACAGAGTTCTGCTCAATTTCAAATCTGGATTTACTCATTTTAAAACTAGTTTTTCTAAATTCTGATTAGAACTAATACTGGGTTAAATTAAACTTT
>JAJHUR010128227.1:2053-13042 GCA_027495735.1 Lutjanus campechanus
GAACTCCCAAGCCAGTCAGTCAGAACTGAAGAAGCCTCTTGGATGAGAGGCGAAACGTCTTCAAGAACTCTATGAAATCCAGTTGCCTACAACAAACTTTGCTACGGGTAGCATAACATTAGCTAGCCACATTACCATGTGGGGTTACAGGTTATGTTAAAAAAAAATCTCCTACTGCAGTTGATGCAGATTCCCTTGTAAAAGGTAAAAGGCTTTGGATTCCTTGAGGTAAAAACCATGAATTTGGAGTGACAACTCTACTAGGCCACTGTTATTTTAAATTCCAATAATACAAAGATTGGCAGGTTGACTGCTGCAGTGACATTGGTAAGTGTGACTGCTAAACAGCAAATATAGCTGTAGCTGTATATACTGTGGTCTGAGTTAAAACACTGCTTGTGAACAAAACACAAACCCACTTGAGGGCACCGGACTATAGGGTAGTGGTGGGGGTTTATGCATTAAATCCTTTCTGAAAAATCACTATATATCGTTAACAAGTAACTAAAGTACACCAGCAAACCACAAAAACAAAAAGAACAGTTAATATATGCTACTTCATCTAGTCAGTCTGATCATCTGGAGCCACAGCAGGAGCAGCCTGGACAAAGTTAAAATCAGTTGAACTGCATTAACCTCAGTCAGACCGAGCAGTATAGCTGCAGCTAGCTACCCTGGGTGAAGGTGACATCTCTCTCAGATAAACAGGAGGAACAGCAGTCAAAGGCACAGCCAACCGAACCCCCACCATCATTTGCCTGCCATGTATGTCCTTGTTGACACAAATTCTACATCTCACCTGCTGATGAGCTAATAAAGGGCAGCAGAGGAGAATGTACTGCAACAACAATAACAACAACAGCAACAAAAGGACCTGAAACAGCAGTCTTTGCAAACCTGTATAATTCATTGAATAAAACAAGGACAGATCAGCAAGCCTACCACAACTTTTTAGTTTACAGTATTATGTTGTAATAATATAAAGAGAAAACAATGGATATCTGTTTCATATTTTGAGTTTCGTCCTAACCCCTAGATACCACTAAACCACATCTGAACATGTTCACTCATTATAAAAAAGTCGTTCTCATAAGGCAAAAAGTTATTTAAATATTGTTCAAAGGAAAATTATGTATCAGTGACAGCAAGTGTTTAAAATGAGAAATGCAGTCCATATTTGTTGGAAAGAGTTGTCTCTTCTCCAGAATGCTTCTGAAACAGACACCAACTCATCTAAAGATCATTCAGCATTAATTTGAACTCTGATTAATATGAAACAGACAAACAAAACAGTTATTCCAGCCTGGAACAGAAATTTCAAAGGGGGACACTGCAGCTGTAGTGGTGATGAGAAGCAAGAATTTCAACTTTATACAGTACGTTTTCTGGATCGCTAATGACATATCATGGTCATATTATGATTTATTAAATCATATTAAAGCAATATTCCACTTTGCCAGAATAACCCACTCAGTATGTACTCATCACCACTATGCCGATGTGATGATGGGTCTTCAGTTCACAAAACAATCCTGGAGTTTTAGGAGAAACAGGGTAGCAGCCAATGTGGATTATGTACAATTTATTATGTAGTTTGTTTTACTGCAACTTTGGAGGCATTCTTGTGTGCAGCATTTGAGTCCAAGACAAATTTCCCTACAGGGACATAAAATATATCGTATCGTATCGTATCATATCATATCGTATCGTATCGTATTGTATCGTGCTGGCAGCAATTAGCTGGTAAGTTGCTGTAATACATTTCACAGTATGCTTACTGTAAATCTAATCACAGTATCACATTGTTATTACAGTACTATATATTTTATTACAGTAATAGTCATAACATGCTGTATTTATTATCACAACACTTATTTAACCATTGTAAAAGGAATTACTGTATTCATTTTAGTACTATAAATTAATGACAGTAGAAATAATTACATAAATTACAGTATGTAATTATTCTACAGTTATACATTTATAGTATTTATAACAGGATTACAGTCTATGGCGCCAACTATTTGGACTGCTGTGCTCATTTTTGCAGTGCAATGACTGCATACTGCTCCCTTAAAGATGCAAAAAAAACATGCAAAAGATATATATTTAGAATGTGGATCAAATTAGAATTAAAGTACGGTAAATCAGTCAAGATCCATAAGAACACAGTGTAAAAAAATGTCTGTGTGGCATGCTACCACATGCTACCACTGTAATCACAGATACTGTATGAAATCTACACTTGAAGTCACTAAAAGAGATGCATCTCAGAAGAGAGCAAGGAAGCAGCTAGGAATCACTGCAAATTTAAAATCAGTATCATCATTCGTGCCATGTGAATTACTGTCATGGCAACAAAAATAAAAAGGTGCTTACTACTTCAGTGACGGAGTGGATGATGAATACAAGTTGTAATTAAAAGTCAAACAATGTAATTTCATGTGCCTTCTCCCTTGCTGAGTGGTCTCACCGCCCAGGGTTCTCATCATGGACATCTTTACACTCCAGATTTCTCTTGAGAACGCAGGCCCCCATTTTTGTAATGACGAGGGTTACTGCTTGAAGGTTCCACATTTGAATATCGTCCATCACTGGAGTCAGTTGAATCTCTGGAGGAGTGGGACTTCAGACACCAGGCCAGCAGAAAAGCAGAAGCAAAAGATCCCACAGCTCATATAACTATGCCAACAAAGATCCATGCTGTCTTTTTACTGGGGCACTTCATTGGCTACAAGTGGGAGGAAAAGGTGAAAAAAAAAAAAGATTTACTTTCAATTTGCAGGTTGCACCAACAAGGGTTAACTTTTAAATTGCAGTTTATATTTTATGTTATTGAGAGAATTTTGTAAATCATTCATCATCCTGACTTACAACATAAGACTTTTACAGTGCGACTTGTGTTTTTGTTTTTGTATACAATCAACTATAAAGAAAGACAAGTACAAGACAAAGAATAACATTCAAAATCAAATTAATTATGCAAAAGAATCAAAACCAGACAAGAAGAAGGCAAAAACAAAAACAACAAAAAAGTAGAAAGGGAGAAAAAAAAGAAAAATTAAAACAGAAATAACTCACAGGTGAGGAGAGAAGGAGGTAGACTGGAATAAACAGCTTTACATCCTTCATTAATTCACTTTAAACCTCTAATAGGGAAATTATTTTGTCTGATGTTTACGCCTAAGAAATAAATTACAAAATAAAATAACCAGGTTCTATGGTATTAGAGAACTGGAACCATTTGGCCCAGTGTGACTGGAATCTACTTACTTGCAACTGTAAAGACTCAACTCTTCCATGACATAAATGTCCTTAATCATTTCAATAAATTATATTTAAAAAATATGATTTGGGCTGTAACCATTTTCTAGTTATGGGTTTCTTACTTGCAGCCAAAATTGTTTTAAATAAATATTGTATCTTCTTAAAATCGTGTTTTTAGGTAATTGGCCTTTGGACCATAATACATCAAGACTAAATGGAATCTTAATATCAAGCACTGTCTCTATATCCTGCCAAAAAGAATATTTTACATTGCAGTCCCAAAAAATATGATAATGATTAGCATTCACACAGCCACACTGTCTCCAGCCCTTTGAATCATCTGTAAAATGTTTTTTTTCTGTGATTATGTAATAAAATAGGGTCCCCATTTGCCCTCTTATCGAAATAAACCCTCCTTCCTTGTCTTTCATTTCTGAGGCGTGTTCATAATTTATCCTATTAGAAATTAATGTGTCTTAAATACAACTTTTACAGGTCTTAAAATTTAATTGGGAAGTTAACAGTACTTTTGTTGAGTTGGATTTAATTTCAGTCTGGTTTTTAAGTGTTTATGAGAAAAAAGTATTTATAATGCTGTAACAACTACAAAAGGAAACCAATATTGAACCAATAAAGACTAATCAAACTATGCATGTACTTTTTTGCCAGTTTGGACATGAAATGGGTCTTAAATTTCATTCACAATGGTCTGAAAAAGATCTTATAAAGTCTTAAATTTAACTTGTTGAAACCTGCAGAAACCCTGTACTACTACGGGAGAATATGTTCGGACTGTAGATGGTGATGCTGGTTACCAGGATGGTGTGTGTGACTAAGTTTTTGCCGGTTTACTTGAAATTGGAGTGGTAAGTGTGAATAGCAAAATAGCATAATGTTACTTAAAGAGATATACCCCAAAAATGAAAATTCAGTCCACATGCTTCCCTGTGGTGATGAAGAAGCACGGAAGTCCGACCTTCCCTCCCTCTGTGACAGATACTTCAAGCTTACAACCACATCCAGCTGGATATGATACATGTCGCTGCCACAGGTGAAGTGAAAAAGTCAACTGTCAGGGAAGATTGAGCGATCAAAGGCAAAAAAAAAGAAGAGTGTTGAAGCAGCCTGTCTTTGAACTCATCCTCCGCCTTCCATACAGCTTGTTCCTGGGATGCTCTCCTATTTTTAGTCTCTTGAAACTTAACGTGGTCTCCCAAAATCACATGCACACATTCTCCAAACTCAGAGTTGGTAATGTATGAGACAATAAACAGCAAGAAGAGCAGCTGCAGTCGGACCATTGTGCGTCCGAGCCACAGGTCCTGCAACTGACAAGTTGTGTTTTGACAGGTGCCCACACTTGACCCTCCACTAAGCCCTGCCCTTGTTAGTTACTGTTGCTATGTCTGTCAGACTTTACATTTTCACACTGCATTTAGGCAGTTTACAGTGATAATGGTGGCAGACATAGCATTGAAATTGGGGGTAATTGTTGAAACCTGAGGTTTTTTGAATCATTAGGGACATATACAAAAGCAGCTTATCATTTCTAGCTGATTGTGGTGGATTTTGTCGGCTAAAATAATAACTCACAAGCAGATTTTATAAGTGTAGCTGGCTGATGTAGGCCACAGTTAGCTCACTGACTCGGACGAAAAATCTGTTTTAATGTTAACATCTGGCACGTTTTAAAACATGTACCCTGTGAAAGTGTAAATGTAAAGTAACCTGACAGCTGTGCACATGGTATAACATTAATGCTAATAAACTGAGGCTAAAGCTAGCTTATATCTCAGCAAACATCGGTTGAATGGTGAAAAATGGCAGGTATATCTATATGATAGATCACAGAAATACATTAGCTAACATGGGAAAAGGAAGCACAGGGACTATAGGTTCGTGCAGTGGACTTGGAGACAGGTCATTTAGCCAAACGCGCCGGATCGCAATCGCAGGAGATAGTTGGATAGGAACTAAGCTAACTCGGCTTAGATCTGAGACAGCGAGCCAGAGTGAGATGCATTGTCATCGACCCACTTTCATTCATCATTCATCAGGCCATATCCTCCTTATCCTCAAAGCCCCACATAACAAATGCAGATGCAGTGGTATCTAGCAAGTTTGGCTGGAGGTGAATTTACTGCAGCCAGTGAGCTAGTGTTAGTGAGCCGGACATGCTAACATTTGCAGCGTATGTTAGAGCAGATGAAGATGGAGTTAAATCCATTCCACACACTATCGCATCGCTCCTCTCTGAGCCTCCTGCACACCATGTCAACATGTAGAGAAATGAAAAGCTTGTCAGCTCGAGTTACAGTTGCTAAGCTATGATTGGACAGTTGCTGTTGGAGGTGGGGCTTAGTGAAGGGTCACTTCTCTGCCTTAAATTCATTCCTGAAATGTCTTAAGAACCAAAATGGACAAAAGCCACTCAAGAACACATATTAACACAAATTCACACTTGTTAATGATGCAAACAAATATCTTAAGTCACTCAAGATTCAGTCAGCAGCTGGTTAAAACAACTGTTCAGATCTCTGTCTTGTTGCCTCATATCTGTTCTACAGACAGGTGCTCCTGGCTGCATCTCTGCTCTACTTCATTGCTCTGTTCTTCACTCCTCTCTTGTCAACACATTTTGCTCTTCACCTGCTTTCTCCACAAGTTTTCACATCTCATTTCTTATTTTTCCTCCTTTATTCTTTTCCTCACTTTCTATTTCACTCCTCTCTTTTCTTTCTGCTTCTTCACTTCCACTTCTGTCTTCCTCACACCAATCCTCCACTCCTCTCCTACTGACTCCTGATCATACATTTTCTCCTCTCTCTTTCTCTTAACATCCACACATTCACAGCCTAGTGCTCCCACTACAGTCCTCCCTCCTTTAAAACATTTCACTTTATCTGTCAAAGAATAAGTAGATCGATATAGAACAGAATAAGGTACAACCTGAACTTTGGCCCTGCTGCCTGGTAATTAGTCAGTTAATTGATTTTAAATTCAATATTTAATCAATCATCAGTCACTGCAAATCCATTAGTTTCTATCTTGCATTAGTTCAGAGGTGTAATCAGTGGTAGACAGTAACTAATTACATTTACATCAAGTACTGTACTTATTTTCTTCTTTACTTGAGTTCCATTTTATCAAATGTTATGTTTCTACACTACATCCCAGAGGCAAATACTTAACTATTTAATCCACAATGCTGAAAAAAAGCTGTTTTCCGACTTGTTTGAGATACATGGTTCTCACAGGACAGTGATGCTACAGACATTTGATAGTCTTATAGATCACGATGCATTGCAGCCAACAGTGGCCTCTAAAGTAGTTAAAATGAGCTCAACCTTAAACATCTACAGCAGTAAACAGCAGTAACATTAACATTAATCCCATAACATTAGACATAGTAACACTGACAGGGATCATTTTACTGCAAAATAACTTTAAAAAAAATTCTTTTTGACTTTAAGTACACCTATCTGATAACATTTCCAATCTTTTACCTCAGGAAGGTTTTGTGAATGCAGAACTTTTACTTGTAGAAAAAGTTTTACATCTTGATAGTACTTCTTTTGTTAAAGTAAAGGATCTGAATACTTTTTACACTCCTGGCCACCTCAGAGGAGTAACATCATGTCCATATATTGTCTGGACAGACAGACTGGTCTCCACAGAGGCTGCTGCAGGTACAGTAAGTGTGCACGCGCATACTGTATAAACGCATGTTCACACGCGAAGCAGTTACCTTTAATGAAATACAGATGATAGACACTGCTGCACGTCTCAAGAGATGTGATAAACAGTTGCATTTCATTCTCACTTCTGTCACACACAAAGTCACAGAGCAGCCCTGGATGTCTGTAAGGAGGGCACAGACAGACAGACTGCAGCACAGCTGACATCAGACAGACAGAGGGAGGCGCATCAACTTAACGTTACTGTGAATGAATGATATCAAACTTGGTGGTGGAATACTACTGCCTCTCTGTTAGAGTACTGCACACTGACACACACGCAGTGCAGTCAGAGAGAGACTGAGAGAAAAATTACTTGTACAATGTCATTTTCAAAACCTAAAAGATACAGGGCTTTTGAGAAAATTTTGGGGGCTTGAGCCTCAGTAGCCACCCCCTAAATCTGCCTCTGCACCCTGGTAGCTCAGTTGGTAGAGCATGTGTCCCATGTACTAAGGCTATCAGACCACTGCAGTGACTGTGGGTTCAATTACAGCCTGCAGCCTACTCTATATCCCCTTTCCTGTCCCAACTACAGCAGTCCTATCTAATAAAGGCATAAAAGGCCCCCAAAATACAATTTCTCCATTAAACAATCATCAATCAATCATCCCTTATGGCAGACTTGAAGTGTATGGTGGTGGCTGTATCTGCAGAGACCCTGCCCTCCACCTGTATTTCCTTATTTTCTCACTATTTTGCTGCATTCAGGACACTTGACGCCAACCCAAAATGTCAGTATTTGACGTTCTAGCATATTTCTGGTGTGTTTACGAACAGCTCGGACAAACCCCTTTTGGTTAAAAATAAAATTCGCACATAACACAAAGTCCAGTGTAAATGTGTTTTCTATTGTCTTTTTAATAGACCTTCTTGATGGCAGCCATTTTGACATATACCCAGAAAAACACAGATAATAGCATTTAATCACTGTTTGTGACAGTCATGTCAGCTGTGCAGCTGAGAAACCACATATAATCGCAGCACACTGGAAATGTAAAACAGACGGTCGCCATGATTAATGTCACTAACTTTTATGATGTGTCTAAATGAAAAGATGGAGGTCCATTATGGTCACGACATGCGCCAACTGTTCTTCTTGCTGCCAGAGGTGGCGCTGATGTACGCATGCGGAGGCATGGCAGGTGTACTTCGGTGTACTTCGGCGCGGTCATGGTGGAAACAAACGGGTCCTGAAGGATGAAGCTCAGATGGCGCCAACGACGAGAGACAGGAGAAAAACTTTGACACATTCCCCCCTAGACACAGTTGACACAACAATATGAAGAAACAGAGAGATGCAACAATAATTCTGAGAAGGGCAACTTGGAGGATGAAAACAGCGAGGCAGTTCGACCAAAGTTGGCTTACAACTGCAAAGCTAATAACGATGCTTGCTAACGTTAGCCATGCTAGCAACAGTGGCCCAAAGGAATCAACTGGCATGTCCAACCAGCTTGCTAACAAGTACTCCCACCCGAGCGGATCTTTAAAGTTTGGACAAGTGTTTTCAAGAACTGAATCATCATGGTGGTGGATGAATCTGCACGGACGGATCATGGAATAGGACCCACATATACCTGGTGTAAGGTAAGACTGCTGGCTTTTAATGTTTGTTGCTGGTTTAACGTTAATGAGCATTGCGGTTTTGGCTCTCGGTGCTTTGCAAACCGGTGAAATAATCCCGTTAAATGTGCAGTTGAAAGTGCCAGATAGATGTGGCAGACTAAAGGAGTTGGATGGAGAGAATTGGATTTTATTTTTCTCCCAACAGTTGTTGCTGTGTGTGATTCATTGGTGCCAGAGGAGTTGCTATGTCTTCTTTGATGTTCACCTGTAGCTGATGATAAAAATGTACAATTAATTTATGTTGTAGTGACGCATACTGGTGCTTGGATTATGCTTTGTCTGCACATTACAATGCAGCAATCTAAGAGTGCCATATTTATTTCTGCATTTCTATTAGACATCTGATATACATTATGTGTTTTTTGGCAAGCAGTATGATTTTAACATTGGCTACCAGCTGCAGTTTGTGTTTTACTTGTGTGCATGTTCTTCCCCATTTTACAGTTGTTTGTTTGTGAAAGCAGATTATGCTTAAATTTACAGTTTTGCAAAATTGAATTATCCTTATTCTTGCTGTTAACTTGTATGGTGAAGCTCTTACTGTATATTTGTCTTTCAAGGATAAACTATAGGTTGATTGTAGATATCACAGTTGTGTGGACACTGTTTTTATTTTTCATAGTTACAGTATGGAGCAATAGAATTATAAATCCAGAGGGCTAATTTGAATTAGACTAATCATCTGGTTAATAGACTTACATCTTATGAAATCAGCTGTTGACTTTGAAAAATTGTGCGTTGTCTTAAAGTGTGTGGATTGGTTTGTCATTTTTACAACCTTGTTGTGAGTGCAGATTTTTGAAATACTGACTAATTTTCCCAATTACACGTTTATTTACAGAACTCTTCAGATGACTGCAACTGAATGAATCTGTGTAATTGCTTAGTAGTGCATTGTACATTTAGCTAATTTCTTTTTCTCTTTCTGTTGCTTGATGCTTTATTTAGCTGAAACCACAGATTTAGGCATCAAAGAGCTTTGATTTCTAAGTTAATGATAATATACTTTGGAAAAGAGTGTAAAGGATAATTGAATCTGAATCAGGAAATTAGATTAACTCATGAAAGAGATACAAATGAATTAAATGGCTGTCAGAGCCACATTACCATTAAAACTTTAATCACCCCTTAAAACAGGCAAGGGTAGTGTTTTGTATATGCAAGTGTCTGTGGATGTCTGGTAAAGCTGCAGGTCAGCAAAAACTAAGTGTATAATTAACTTAAAAGAAATACTGGTATTTATGAATAATATATTTTGTATCATGTATTCCTCGGTGCAAAACCCAATTGCACTTATCGCTGTTGCTGATACAGAAAAAATTCCCCTCAACAGCACATCCCTACAGACTACACAAAGCATCCTCTCCAGACAGAGATAGCAAACTATTAAAACTGGACCACACAGGGCCTCAGACTATCAGGGGCCAGACAGCTCCTGGTTCACTGTGTCATTTATCATTTGTAATTTGATTGTCAGTAATTGTAAATTTGTTTGGGAATACGCATCCTCAATGCACAATATCCCCTGAAAAGAGTACAGGCTGAGCTCTACATTATGAATTTGTGTCAAAAATGTAGTTTTAAATATTTTATTATTTAATTTTACATGGTTTATGTACAAGAACAAGAACATTATGTACTCGAAATCATGTCAGATTTAAATCTCTGTTTGGTTTGAATGCCATAGCACAGTCCTCCAGTGCCCTTGACTTACAGTGTAGAGGTGGGAAAAACAGTTCTTTTCAGCATCCTGAATCACTAGAATCAGTCTGTTGAAAGATTTGTTGAAAAGATTTGTTCAGTACTTGACCAGTGGGCCACTGCGCAGCCTTACACACTGAACTGACACACGGCTGATTGTTCAGTTCAGCTCGCTGACGAGGACACTAAAAGACGTTTGTCAGTCTTGGTCTCAGCCACCGATTCAGAGAATTTATTTGGATGCATATATTGTTTGCAAATGAAACGCTCATTCTTACTCTCTTATGTACAGCATGTCTATTTTAACGACAATTACTCAACAAAAAAGGAGAGGGAGAGGGGCAGGCTGGAGCTGCTCAGAGCTTCAGTTCACTGTGCTGTGGGTTAGTGCACGAATCAAGGAATATGCAGTGTGAAATGATCTGAGACAGTGTCAGACTCATGCCACCTAATCTGTTATATTGTAGGTTTCACCACATGTTGTGAACTATGTGAAGTGGTACACACACATGCTCCGTTCACGTGATTTTATGTTGTGTGTGTGTGTATGTGCCTGTGTGTCTGTGTGCGTACCTGC
Source organism: Lutjanus campechanus (assembly GCA_027495735.1). Lineage (NCBI taxonomy): Eukaryota > Metazoa > Chordata > Actinopteri > Lutjaniformes > Lutjanidae > Lutjanus > Lutjanus campechanus. Next base: position 12,965 of record JAJHUR010128227.1, read on the forward strand.
ATGTGCGAGTAATCTGCCATGTCATCCTTTCCTGTTATCTGCAGCAGGTATATTTTCGCAATACCTAATTATTAAATA
>JAJHUR010128229.1:0-15863 GCA_027495735.1 Lutjanus campechanus
TTTTTTCTTTAATTGCAATGGAATACATTTACTTTACAAAATACTGGTTATGTAATCCCGTTACATGTAATCCGTTACTTCCTAAGCCTGCCTAACACATCCCAACCCCACCTCCGTCCATCCATCCATCCATCCAACCATCCACCTCCCTATCGACCGATGCAGCATCTTGTGCTGGACCATCCCGGAGTATCACAAACACCTCACAGCGCCTCCTCTCCGTATCCGAACATTTTTCTAATCATCCTCACCTCAGAGAAACAGAAACTCTCAGTTTGTTTGGCGTGTATTTATGCTTTAAATCAAATGACATCACATTGCTGCAGTGCTGCACTGTCCATGAAAGGTGTCAGTCGTTTCCTCTGATACCAAGAAATGTGTCCAGTGGCCACTTGGCTCTGCTCTGCTCTGCTCCAGACATCATGGCGTGACAACATGTATTCATTTATATCGGGCTCTTATTACGCAGGTGGACGCCTGTGCCTGCATGAGGAGTAGATTCTGTTCTCCAGGACACCACAGCAAGATCTGCTGCCTGTTACCGGAGAGAAATCGACCGCATTGCTTTGTTGAAGGAGCGGGCAGGCCAAGTCATGTATGAAAACTAATTGCTCGCATGGGTACGCGTAGTATCAGAGGAGAAAGGAGGAAAAAAGACACGGTATCAGCGCAGTCAGTGCATGGGTGGGATTCCTTCATTGCGCTTCAGACAGGGGGAAGTTATGACAACAAATGGCTCCAGTAAAGGCAAACAACTGCTTGTGACAGGCGTGATAACTGCGCTGTACAGCTGAATTTACTGCGAAACTGGAGAGTTTTCGACCTTCGGGATTTTTTGACGGACTTGAAGCCTGATTTTGACGCCAACCTTCAACCATCAGAGGCGTCTCTTTTTTTCCCCACCAAGAGCCCCGGACTGCAGTTTTCCCGTCCTGACACCATCTCTACTGCAATTCATAACAACAGAGAGCTTTATTGGAGATTAATCCACCGTGTTCCTGCTTTACAAACCCCACATATACGCGGGGGACTTGATAGCGACCACGTACTGACGCTTCTAACCCCTTTCGGACGCAAAGCCTCGGACTCTCCTGAGCTTTTTTTTCGGATTATTTCGGCTTTACATTTTCTGCCCTCAATCGGATCGTACTGCCTGGGATTTAAGGTGGGGTTTTATCCCTATATACGCAGGTAACAGGGAGATACCCCACTGTCTCTTGTTGATGACACTTCAGCGGTCGCTCATCACGTCCGTTGGATTTTTCAGCCTTCGCAAGCCTTCGCAAGCCTTAATGAGAGGAAGACGCGTGGATTTGGAATAAATGAACTCCCGTTTACCGGCTGTGAATCAAGTGTGTGGACGGCTGAAATCATGAGCAGCGGGATCAACCTTTCGGCATCTGCTTTATTAGTCCCACTTCTGGTAAGTACACTTAGTAGACTTGGTGAGAAATGTGCAGTGGACTTTGGATAAATGAGCTGAACAGTGTCCAAATATCTGATGGTGCCGCATTGATTGTGCAAACTCCTAAATGTAGACAAACAGGCCTGCAATTCTATCTATCTATCTATCTATCTATCTATCTATCTATCTATCTATCTATTGCATAATGTGCAAATCTCTGCTCTACTTCTTTAAAGGCAGCCATACACAGTATAGTCTGCTGGATAAAATGATGTCTGTCTAGCAGAGACGTATTGAGAGATACTTAAGATATTCAGTCCTCACATGGTGGAGCAGTTATTGATAGTGTTAGTGCTGTAAGATGAGAGTCAGACCCCAAAGGGCCCCCCAAAAAACAGCCCTGTGTCATGCAGTAGCTCCCCAAACTGTGCAATTAAGATGGTTAAAGGGTGACACATGAGTTCCCAGAGACTGGAGTGCATGTGGAAATGGCCCGGGCGTGTCTGCATCAGCACGACGCAGAGAGCAAGACTTTTTCATAAATTAGCAGCAGCATCAGAGGGCAAAAAAGCACTGACAGAGTGCACTGTGTGATTGTGGAGCCACAGAGCTTGGATCATGAGGAAAACTTGTTAGTGTCCCCTTTGAGTTGAGTTTAAAAGCATGTAGGGATATGATTATTATGCTTTATGGTGAGTGGAGGCCTGGGCAGCATGTGTGTGCACATCACCTTTGTTTCTGACCATCAGCTAAGCAGGTTTAGAGATGATAAAGAGGGGGGTACAGAAGCACTGATGCAGCATGATAAGGATCTCATGGGCACTGTGAGTGAATGCTGGCAATAATTACGTTTGCAGCTAGAATTTTTTTAGCCCCCCTCATCATTTTCCAGTTACTCACCCTCCTCGTATTCACACTCAGCATTTGTAGGGAAGTTTGTTGCACTCTAAATTTGGCATCCAGGGCTGGAGAGGTCAGTGTTCATCACTCAGAGGACATCCTCAACAACAGATGGGAGAGAAGTGAGGGTCCTGGATGCCTAGCAAGGTTGTAAATCTATTAAATTGAGGTGGGGTTAGATGTCAATATGCTTTGACTAAAGTCAAGCGAACATCCTCTCATATAGCTCTGCTTTATCCGCATAATACCTTCCCAAGATATCCCCCTGGGGACGATGTAGGCATTGGCCAGCCGTGTTGCTACATCAGGGCGTGCAGTAGTGAGTGTTACTGCAGCTAAAACAGTGACTACCAGCTGCATCTTACTGTATACACCCCTCCTTTACTCCTCCTGAGCCTTAGGACTGTATGTATGTTCCTACACGGCAGAGCACGACCTCTTTGCAGCTGTCTGCTGAAATTACACTGTAAAATGAAAAATGAAAGTGGTCACAGGGTCCTGGCAATGTTCCATATTCTGACAGATGCCTCTTATGTCTAAGAGCAGGGGAAAAAAAGCATACTGTACACGTCATATTAGGCTTTTATGCAAAAAAAACAACAAAAGGGAGCTAGCTCAGGGGCTTGGCTCACTGTTATTGTGAAGTGTTTCAGTAAAGGCTGAACCCTGTGTTTGTGGCTGACTGAGTGAAAAGAGCAAATTGAAATTATGTTTGGTCAAAGCCGTGCATCATACAGGTTTTAACATAAGGGACTTGAAAAGACTCCAAAAAACAGAGGTTAATGAGGTTTTTTCTTAGGAGGGTTGATACCCTTGAGCTTTATTGGATTTGTAATTTGAATTAGCAGCACATGCAGCAGCGCTCTTATGTATTTAGACGTCCTTTTTCTTTACTAGCTCTGTGTGTGTGTTGCCGTGTGTGGTGATTATCAGGTCTTTTGCTCGTCAATGTGTTGCAGGATGTTACAGCAGAAGCTCAGAGCACTTGCTGTCATGTGTTCGCCTAATGAAATCAGGCAGGATGGTCATTATCATTATCATGCATTATTGCCAACACTCCCATGTTTAGTAATTCTACTGCAGGCAGGAAGAGAGTGCAGAACAAATTCATATCTCAGCAGGTATTGCATAAAAAGAAAGTGACAATGGCATGTGTGCAGAGGTGTCTGCTTTCTAGGTTGCTGTATACAGACCGGTGGGTGAGATTAATGGGGTCTCTCTTCCTCTGCCATTCTGTTGCATTGTGTTACAGCAGCTGCTCATGGTGCTGGTGTCATGTGTTAGCATTATGAAATCGGGACCAGTGGAGGGTTATCAGCCACTGCCGGAATGAGTGAATAACAGCAGGCACAAGCTATTGATCTGTATTTGGGAGTATGAAAGACTTCATAACAGATTGTTTGTTCTTTATACAATTTATATTGAAATCAGGGTTGAGCGATGACTACTGATGGACGATGATGTCTTTTTTTTCTCTATAAAAGTAAATATTATGATTAAATAAGCTGTTTTTCCCTTAGTAAATAGAGCTACATATTCATCATGTTTTGATATATAACTCTTATCGGATTTTTTTACTTGCACAGCCTTAATTGGACTTTCAGTAATGAGATGTCACTCATCAAATGGAAAATCTTCACACATTTGATGCTTGCCGGGTGTTAATTTTGGACCTTGTCTGTCCAAAGGGCTCGAAATTAACTTTTTTCATCAATGTCCAGAATCTGTCCTGAATTCTACTTTCAACTGTCCCTGATAGAGCTACAAGGATTAATCATTTAGTTATCAAATATTAAATTTATCACCAACAATCTTGATAATAGATTTATCTGTTTGGCTTTTTTTTTTCTAAGAAAAGAAAAGTCAAAATTCTCTGAATCCAGCCTTTTAAACGAGAATATTTTCTGGTTTCTTTATTCCTCTGTGACAGTAAACTGAACATCTTTGGGTTGTGGACAATATGAGGATGTCATCTTTGACTTTGGGAACCATCTAATTACAGACCAAACAACTAATTGATTAATGGAGAAAATGATCAACAATTGTGAGTTGCAGCTTTAGTCCCAGACTTAACAGCCATTGTCCCAAACTGCTCATAGGTTGAACACAATTGCACACACTTTAACGGTGCATTTTTTATTTAGACATTATCACACGCCGTATATTAGATGGCATGAAGGGGATCACATGTATTTAGGACTGGAGCGATTTATCGACATACAGTAATGGATTTCAGTGATTACGAAAGTACGCAGATTTGTGTATTGTGCGTTGACGCGTCACTATGAACTGCTACACCTGGTCAGAGTATGGATTCACCCGGAGAACAAGCTGCAGGGAGCAAGACTTGCTGCAATCATCTAAAGTGTGGTCGTATTTCAGACAGAGATGCAACAGTTTAGCTCTCTTTAGCTCCACAAACTGGACTTATCACAGCAGGACAAACTGCTTCGCACAAGTGCTGGAAGTGAAGCACCGAGCGACCTGCCCTCCTGTAGCTGCAGCAGCAGCATCGCCTTGTTTACTTTGTGTCAGCACCCAAACACGATATATGAGGATTATCAACACATGGAGCATGTTTCTGTAAGTAGAAGTCACTTAAGATAGATTTTGTAGATGTCTATTCATCACCCCCGAGTTAAAAGTGATGTCTGCGCTGCTGCTGTTAACTTTGCACCACGCGTCATCTGACGGTGTCATTCTGCTGTTATGTACTTTCTGTTTGCTTTATCAGCCACATATGAGTCAGAAATGGTTAAAACTAATGCTAAAGACTGCCTGTAATTCATTTCAGTTGGCAGAGAAACAACTAAAAACATTTTCTTTTGTCCACACTGATGCAAAAATACACTGCCAGTAATCATCTCACCTGCATATGACTCAAGTGATGAAATAACTTTTTAAGTCACTTTTTTAAGTCAAAATACTGATTGTCCAGTTCAGTGAAGTATTTACAGCGATTAGTTCTTAAATTAATATACATCACAGCTCCTTTTGAATTTGAGGTCCAGTATTTTTCTGATCAGACATCTGACATGAAGTCTATTAAACAGTGTGGAAATTAGACAAATTTTAAAATATGCCACTATTATCATTATTCTATTGTGATTTATGTGTCTGTTTTTCAGGACTATGATTGAATAAAATATTGAAATATTATATGCGTATATGTGTATATGAGACAAGATTTTGAAGGTATTTTAGTTAAATTCATTGTTATATAATTGAATAATAGCAAAAATAATCAATACTTGAAGGGCACTGAAACATTAAACAGAAAAAAAGAACAGTAAGTTTTCATATTGGACAACATATATGCTGATACTGATATAGACAAATATAGCTGTGATAGGTGTAGATATATTGGTCTGGCTCAGATTTTTCAGTGTTCAATTTTCATGACCATTCATACACAGAGCCAAACATTGCATACCTTTCTCCATTTAACCAAGAGTACAACGTATGGGGTAAATACTAATGTCTTTAGACAGATATCTGCATATGAATGCAGAATGTGTAGACATATGGAAATGCATTTGAATGCTAAAGCATTGCCGATGGGTTCTGAGATTGGGAAAATACAGAGAAGACTGTTCTCAGATCTGCTGCTGCTAGATTGATGGATAAACATTCTCTGAGCTAAAAATAGCACAAAGATCCAATGAAATGTAACACTGCGTACTTTTCAACATATACACATGCAGCGTTAATGAGTAACTAACATTACATTTCCTTATCATATGATGTTAACTAACAAATTACACAGATATTTTGTGTACTGAGTGAAAATTCAGTTGTGATGAGTCATGAATGATTGGCTCATTTGCATTTGCAGTGGGACTGTTAAGATGCTTCTTTATTAGAGGTGCAATGATATTTCGACTGAAATAAATTTAGTTGCCAACTATTCTGATAATCAATTAATCATCTCAGTCATTGTTGAGCAAACATGTCAAACATTTGCTTGTTGCAGCTTCTTTAATGTAAAGATTTGGGTTTTGGACTGTTAGTTTGACAAAAGAAACCATTTGAAGATGTCACTTTGAGGGTTAGAGGGCTCAGTGGTTGATGACTGTCCATCGGCCCAACCCTAATTGAAATAGTCATTTACAGTGAACCATGCTGGCAGACTGACCTTTGCAGAATGTAGGTATTTGATCCATAAAGTCAAGATCCAAATGCAAACTTTTTTAAGCTAATCTAAACTGTAACTCTAACAGAATCAAAATGTCAAAATAGCATGCCGTAAGTGACATTTAGCATGCACGATTTTCAGTCAGTCCCACACACAATTATGTTCAGTATCACAAAACCACAGAGGAATGTGTGCTGGTTTGGAGGCGCGGGGAAAAGTGACTGATACCAGCATTAAGGAAAAGTAGCTTGTTGAAACTGAGAGGGGTCAGTGTTCTTGTTATGTAAAGGAACTTTCATTTCCACTTTTAAATCTGTGGCTGCCTCTGCATTTATGCATTGTCTGGAAATAAACAACAAAAGCATCAAAAGTTATTATGATGCAAATGGTGACACACTTTAAAAAGAAGTGATGTCAGTGAATAAGCTTGTTAATTTTTTTGAATTTTGAATTTCAGCATGAAGAACCAGCAAAGAAAGGGGAAAATATGTACCAATTAAGTTGTTATCAGTCGACAGAATGAGATGGATGTTTCTCCCAAGGCAAGTTAAGTTATTTAGTGCTCAAGATGCATGAAAAAATTTGAGGAATAGCGTAATTACAACTAGCCAAAAAGATCAAAGGGGTAGCCACCAAAGCACTGAAGCAATTAAACTCGAGCTACCCTTGGAATTTATTTTTTAAGGTTAGCGAGTAACAAAGTGGCAGGAAAAAAGCAGTGGTGCACTCCAAGCTCCAAACACCAGAGGAAACAGGTAAATAACATGCAGGCCTCAAGAGGCGTAAAACACTCTCCAACTTTGCTGCATCATGAATTTCAATAGAAGCAAAAGGCAAGAGCACTAAAATATTATACTAAAAGGTTACTGTGGTTATGTTTTACAAGTCGTAACAGCCACTGATCACTTAACATGATTGAAACAGTATGTTTAGATTACTGTGTTCAAAGATTCAGTAAGGAATGGGTTATTTGACAATGATAGAGGTGTTGGTAAATACTGTTTGTGCAGCATGTTGGGCATGATATTTCCTCACAGTAGGAGTGTCATGGCTTCGAATGCATTAATTAGCTCAGACTGTTTTTCTTGCATGTGTGACAGAAATCCAGATATAATAAACCCAAGCAGAGTCCATGAAACATGCATGCTACAAAAGGTGGATTGGAGGCTTTTATGTTGACCGTTTGAAGGTGAATGTGACTTTATTAGCCCTGTGTAACCAGTAACCTGTCCAGAGTGCACCTTGCCTCTTGTTCACTGCATGCTGGGATAGGCTGTCGTCCCCTGCAACGTGTATTTTCAACACAGGACAAACAGTGTTGAAAATGGATGAATGAGCTGCATTATTTGCAGTCTGCTTGTGTCACTAGAAATATGTTACAGTCAATCGGACTGCAAGCACTTGTTTGCAAACGTGTCAATAAATGGAGATGAAATGAAATGAGTTGTCATCAACTGCAGTTAAGGCTGCACCTAAAGATTATTTTCATTGTCATGTAATATTTAATCTATAATATGTCAAAAAATTATGAAAAATTAGCAGTCCACACCCCAAAGATTCTTCATCTACTCTCATAAATGACAAAGAAAAGCAGCAAATCCTCGCTTTTAAGAAGCTGAAAACATTTTTGCATGAAAAATGACTGAAACAATTCATAGATGGCAACTAATTTTCATTCAGCTATTCTCTCTCTTTTAACTAATAGATTAATTGACTAATGCAGCCCTTACTGCACTTAAGGCAAAGCGGCAGAAAACTCTCCAAGACCTTCCAAAGATATAATTGGAAAGTGCATGAACCGAAGTAGATGGCAGTGCTGACCATTAAAACTGTAGTTATCACTGCATGAAAACCAATCAATGAGAAAAATCATTTATTTACATAATCTATGCATTCACATTCAGCGTATGAAAGTTTGACTTCTTAGATGGAGCCCTGGATACATGGACCATACATTTACAACATTTAGCCAATCATATCTCAGGTACCATCAGATTAATAGCTGTGAATTTGGTGGCAACTGCAAGGTTAGCCAGCACGATGGTGAGGAAGGAGAGTAGAACGAGGAAAATGTTGTTGATGAAGATTTTGTTTTGAAGAAGAGCGGCACTATTTATTGATTCAGGAGAGACATGTTACGATCACAGGTAAAACATGCCCAACAGTTGTGGCAACCTCCAGAGGAAACACGAATACTTGAACACGGTATTTGTTTGTTTATCGCAAGTCATATCATCAATATTGGACAATGTTGTCACGTCATGCAGGCTCAGTGGATAGATGTGACTGATAAGTTGGTTATTGGCTCAGGCTGGTTACGCAGGATGTCAAGTGTACTTATTGAAAGGTGACACAGTTTGAAACATGAAACTAAGTTGTTTTTTCCTTTAATTTGTCACTTTTCTGTAGAGTGCTATCACAAAATGTTGGTTGTTAATAGCATGTAATTTACCACAGCTGTAAGGAGCTGGAAAAGCTTGAAAATGCACCTTGAAAATTCTTGAATTTGACTGTGGGAAAGGTGTAGGAACCCCGATTTTTGCACTTAGTCATGGTTTTGTATCTCTGGAGAACATTTATATTCTGACTTGGTAACCTCTGGAAAAAATCATGAATGTGTGCGTGGAGCATTGTCGGTTAACCATGGCTCAGGTCTCTGTTGTTCGTTTCTGACACTGACAGATAAAACAGGTGAGCACAAGCAGCGCTGGCGCTTAAAGACTGACCTGCTCGGCGCCACATGATGAGTGTCTCATGTAAAATGGAGCAATAGGCTGTGACCAGAATGTACAATGGGAGCTTGGTGTTGGGGGCTGCCGGAGGAAGTGGTGGAGAGTCTTTTTCAGAGACTAGCAGTGTAAAGGGGGGATATAGATCCTCATAAAGATCTATATGGAGGTTACAGAGCTAATTCTTTCAGGAATACTGTGCAGGATGTGGTATAATATCGAACGCCCAGCTGAGCCCAGTGGTAAGCAGCCGTCATAATCCAAACATACCATATTCAACCTGTCTACAGCTGCTAAGAGTCCTGACACAAATTTTCAATTGGGAAAAAAACATGTCACCTGCTGTAGAGCATATGGCATTTAAACTGCAGAGGCGCATCACATTTTATACCCATGAGATCTACGGCATGGTACCAGCCAGTCGCCCATTCCTTCTGTTGACTCAGATAGGAATATTATTGGTGGCATCTGTCTCCCTCAAGAACCACAGTTGTGCAGTCATCCTGCCACTGTGGTGTTAGCCTTAAACTGTTGTTCCTGACGCTGTGTGTCAGAGCCTTTATGTGGCCATTTAAATAAAGTGATATGATATCATTATGTAAACAAGAAACAATGGCTGAGTGTAGCATTGGAGCAAACTTCCAGTGATGTCTTAAAGGGATAGTTTGGATCATTTGATGTGAGGTTGTGTTAGGAACTTATTGATAGTCAGCGTATTATATTAATTGATTAGCTGGTCAGTCTATAAAATATGAAAAATAACGATCAGTGTTTCCCAAAGGCCAAGATGGCATCCTCAAACATCTTGTTTTGCTGACGATATGATATTCTGTTTAATGTCATCAAGGAGTAAAGAAACCAGAAAATATGCACATTGAAGAGGCTGAAATCAGAGAATTTTGATCTTTTTTTCTTAAAAACTCACTCAAACCAATTAATTAATTCTGTAAAGCAATGAACAGCTGCTGACTTCAGCCACTTAAAAGAGTCCAGCTCAAAAAGTCAATACCACTTTAATTCTAAGCTATATTTAGAATATTTTCACTGCTTTACTCTTATGGGAAATTGCCATCATATTGGCCAAATATTGCTTTTTCCAAACCAACTAAACTCTAAAGGCGAAATCAGTAATTTTATCTTGCAGAACAGCCTCGATCTGTTAGTGTCATTGTGTGACTTTGGTGTTTGAAAAGGCTAGTTCTGATTTCCCAGAGACACACAATAACACAAACTAACTAACAGATTGAGCCAGCGGTAGACCGCTAAAATAGCTGATTTTGCCAATAGAGTTTGGTTGGCTTGGAGAGAGTGATACAGGCAGTTTCCCATTGGAAAAGCAGTCAAAATACTCTGAATCTAGCACACACTTAAACTAAAATAGATTTTTTAGGTGGACCTTTTGAAGTGGCTAAAATACCTTTTGTTCTTGACCCTGCCCACAGCAGTACAGTGCTTAGCTTCAGTGCATGTATGCCTCCCTGCTTCTCCAAACTGAGGGCATGCTGACTGCCATCTATTGCAGGTAATGCACTGACTATTGATAAGTACCTCATACAATCACTCGTTAAGTAATCTAATCTGAACTATCCCATTAAAGTTGAGATGAAATAAATAAAATGCTTGCTTTATGCATTAATCCAATTGTGTTTTCTTACTGTTAAGCAAAATATGATGTGTGCTTAGAACCAATAATATCATGACATCCAACCATCAATCTGTCTTAAACTTTTAGTGGAAAGACTTTATTAGTGAGCTAGCTAGCCAGCTATGTCTCACCTGCTTATCCTGTTTCACTTGGGAATATTTCACAGTATGGCAGAGAGACACTGTCATGCTGTTTTATCTGGACTTTAAACTGCAGCTTCTTGTATTCTACTGTTTACCTGAAGGTGACATTGATTCAGATCATGCTTTCAGTAGCTGCATCTGGTCATATTGATCAATATCTTCTGCCAGAACAGCATTTCCCTTTGGCTCTCCTGAGAAAGCCAATTAAGCAAGCTACATGCTCTCATACAGAATTTGAAATGCACACAAACACTATCTTCCCCACAGTCCCATTAAATAATGCATAAGAACAATATATTATTGTGCAGCGCTCTCTACCACAGGTCTTACTAGTCCTATTAAGACTTTCCTCCCTGAACTAAGAAGCATCGGACAAAATGTAGTGCATTTAATCCACTATTCATTCTTGACTGAGGCATTAGGAAAAAGATGATGCTGCCATGAATTACTCTGACTGAATATGCCACTGCGATGAGAGATCATTCTGTCCTTACATATTGATTTGTTTGTCAGAAAGTCGTATGGCGGGCTCTTCATCAGACTGCAGCAGCCTCATTGGAGATGTCTAACTCTGCTGCCTATTAAAGGCTGGAAGACCGCAGAAGCATTAACTATTCTAGTGAAGTGAACGGTTAAGAGCCTCAACCTTCACATTCTGTTTTCTCTGTTTGGTTGAATGTCTGGCTTTAAAAGAGACGCATGCATAATCTAGCACCGCCAGTGCAAAAACAAGAAGTCTGTGAATAATATCTTGTCACTGGCCATATTTTTATCTGCTTGTCTTTTCAAAGTATCTATGCATGTTGTTTCAGGAACGTCCTGGGGACTGAATAATATGTTTCAGTTAATCCTTTTTAATGTTGTGCATATTTTGTTTTTGTTTTTTTAAACATATAAGGTTAAATAAATTTGTGAACATTATAACGGTAGTTTCTTTCTATGCTTTGATATTTCCACAAAGTCCTAAAATGCTGTTTAATCAAGGAGCATTTTGGATTCTCATGGGGGCTGGGTTGTGATCTTCATCTGAATGACCTGATACCACTTCATAAAGTCTGAGATGAATCTTTTATGTGCATTTTCCCATGGATGCCTGGAGCTCTTCATCTACTACCTACTTGCTACTACATTCATAGATGAAGCAGCGTAGCTCGCTGGCCGTTATCTCACACTTAATATCATACAGACTATCTTTTAAAGAAGAGTTTGAAAATACAAATGAATGTCGTCAGTAGTGGGGAAGTAATATTGAAAGTCCTCCAGTAAAATGATAACTGCAGTCAATCTTGAAAAAAATGTCTATTTATGATTTTGCTTGCAGTCAGTCACCGCAAGTATCCTTTCGTTTCGTCGTATCGTTTTAAGGTACTGGTGTTGGTACTGATGTCAAAAGAACGATACCAAGCCCTAGTCATCAGGACATAAAACCAATGATCTGTTGATCTTTACAAAGCAGTACTTGATAGTCTAACAACACAATAACCATCAGAGCAAAAATAATCAAATAAATACATCAAATTGAAAAATCCAATCAAATCAAGACCTTAAAATCAAAAGTAGTATTGAATTTGTTATTGTTACCTAAATATACCTAAAAGCATTGATATTGAATTGGAAACTAATCAATTCAGGAAATCAGTGGTGATGTCCAGCCCTAATTCTGACAGATTCACTATCTACCATCTTGATTTATTGCTTTTAGAGCTGACAAACAATAGTGGAAAAATTGAACTCGCCTCGATTAAATCTCTCCCCGTAGTCTCTCCAAGACTGTGAGGAGAATTTCATTGGTGCCTCACAGAGGATGGGACCACTGCTGCATTGATAATGGTCTAACTAGGCCTGATCATCACAAAAATTCACTGCACCTCAAAGAAACAGCAGCAGCAGAATGAATATCCACGCACTTGGCCCAAATCCATGAAATGAGTTCTACTTTGGTGCAGGCTTTGGTGCATGTGTTGTTTGATACTTATCTAATACACACACAAAAATCATTTACTGCCTTGGGCTTCTGTGAAATAATAACATCCTAGCATTTTTATCTCAAGGTATGGTGCCCTGTATTAATGTCAAGCTCCAGATTATTTCTGTTTACATCTTTGACACCTTATAAATCTGGGGTTTATGAATCTAGTGCATAAATTTGGCTCAAGTTACAGCTGAGAATAGTTTCTGAAGTAATGTAGCACAAATAATTACATGTTTTCTCAAAGTAATAGAAGCAGAATATCTTTATTATGATCATTGCAGATGAAATATGTGTGCTATAAACAATATTTGTTTTTATGTTTGATTTTCTTCCCCAATGTTAATGTGAAATTTAGTGAATTTGCTTGTTAAAAGACTGCTGATAACCTACTTAATGAGGAGTTTGTGCAGTGTGGTCTATTTTGTTGGCTGTGCTTTTCTTAAGTAAGCAGTATAACACATCGATCAGCACATTATTACACATACATGAGCAGGAGGACACTTAAGCAGGGTGGATTTCTTGCTGACACAGAGCTGGAGTCTTTCCCTCAGATCAACATCTATTGGATGTTTCTATCCTTGTTTCCAAATTGTTCTCCAATGTTTAGCTATTAATTACAGGAGCTGTTGCTGATGTACTGTTTCCAACAGTGAGTTAATTTCAGTAATACTTCATTTTGGTGATATTTATGGGCTTGTCTTTCTTGGGATTGATTTTTCTATCCCTGGAACGTGCCCAGTGACTCCTGTGTGTCCACACACTGACTTACTGTTTAGCAGGCAGAATAAATCCTGCAGAACATGAAATTTTCATGTATTCATGCATTCAATGGGTGACCACAGTGTATATCGCATACATTAGCATAATATAAGTTGCATTATGTAGCTATAGCCTCTCTTCAGGGTAAGTCAGCACACATTCACAGTCTGTCCAGTGGATGTGTCTGTGAAGTCCATCTATGGTTCCATCTACTGTACTGTGTGTATTCAACCATTCATCCAAAGCACAAAAAAACTCACTAACACCCACTAACATCTGGCTTTTGTCTTCAGTGGGAAAGAGTACAATCAGCATTCATTCCTTTCTCATGACTCTGCAGTGGTCACGAGTGTTTCTCAGTTCCAGCTCTGATGGAAACATTACACCCTGGTGGACACGCTGCTTTTTTTCCCTCTCAGTGTTATGAAGGCCTGTTGTCTCATTTGCTAACCTCTGTGATTGTCTCAGCCACAAATTCCATCTGTCTCCGTTCAAGCAGTATTTGAACATCGTTCCAAATTAGTTGTTTGAAGAGGAGACAGAAATAAATAAGTACATGTCTTGGTACTAGGGCTGCATATCAGGAAGAATCTGGCTGTACATTACTTCCCTTGATACAGGGGTTACAATATAATATATTGCGATATTGTAAGCAAGATGTTATACTGCTATTTTTAAGTCTAATTTTAGCAAAACTATCATAATATAAAGTGGCATGCAGCACAGAATGAGAGCCAGGAAACATCTCTCAGTGGCGTCAGCCCTTCAGTGACATTAAACATAAGGGACAAGCACTCAAAAATATGTAAAATACAGCTCAAGGAATAACAGTTATTTCAACACCCACTAACATCTGGCTTTTGTCTTCAGTGGGAAAGAATACAATCAGCATTCATTCCTTTCTCATGACTCCGCAGTGTTCACGAGTGTTTCTCGGTTCCAGCTCTGATGGAAACATGACACCCTGGTGGACGCGCTGCTTTTTTTCCCTCTCAATGTTATGAAAGCTTGTTGTCTCATTTGCTAACCTCTGTGATTGTCTCAGCCACAAATTCCATCTGTCTCCGTTCAAGCAGTATTTGAACATCGTTCCAAATTAGTTGTTTGAAGAAGAGACAGAAAAAAAAGTATCAGAAAGTAACCACCGTAAGTCACTGGCCTTAACACTGCTTTTTACTGTTTATTAACCGTGTTTGAGGAATGCAAACTTATGTACAGGCAATGGGATAGGAGTCAGTTGCCTATTTTTAGCAGGTTTACTCACATTTAAAAAGCCTGCATCTACATGCGAGGACTGCAACTAACAATTATTTTCATTGTCGAGTAATCTGCGGATCATTTTCTCAATCATTCAGTCAGTTCTTAGGTCCATAAAATGTAAGGAAATTGTGAAAAATGTTGATGACTTTTACCTAAAGCCCAAGGTAGTTACAATACAATGATCAATGATACAATGATAAACATCAACATCAGTCAAACTGCTATTTAAGAATAACACTGCCAAAAGCTTTGAACTTCACAAAAGTAAAAGGTAAGGTAAAATATCCTTCTAAAAATGTAATACTTTTCATTTTGTTGTTGTTGTTGTTTTCCAAGATATTTCTGGAGCTGTTTCATCACCATTCGCAATTTATTGTAATTTGGAGCAGCTTTGAGCGGCACCTCTATTTCCTTTGTGCATTGTATTGTGGAAGATGACATCAATAGCACACTCAAAAATCAAGTGCTTTTTGTCACATTCCCAGTGTGAAAACATTACATATTCTAAGTACAATTGTAGTATAATTTGGGACCCTCAACTTTTTTTGTCCTTTTATTTGACAAAATGTAAGCATTTGATAGCTTGTATTGTGCCTAATAACACCTTCATATGCCTAGAAATGTGTCTGACCTTGATGTCACTGTTTCTTAGACCCATTCTTCATGTATTAGCTTATTTTCTGGGCCCTTTGACTAATTTGTACGTATTAACAGAGCCAGTGATGGAGTAAGCCAAGGAGAAACTTGACATAAAAACATCCATAAGACAAATGTTAAATGGCAATACATTTGGTGTGTAATTGTGTTCGACACTGCAATGTCTGTGATTAAAGCCCAGTCATTACACCATTTTCCAGACAGCGAACAGCGACATTGTTGAAAACAGGGAGAAAGAAAGAAAAAAAAACACCCAGT
>JAJHUR010128231.1:1422-15442 GCA_027495735.1 Lutjanus campechanus
ATATGGCTGCAGTACCTCTTAAATTAGACAGGAGTTAGACAAAACATAATTACAAGAATCTTAACTGGATTCTGAATTTGACGGAAAGCCAGTATATGGATATAAGGATTGGCGTCATGTGAGAGCCTTAAGAGCACTTGGTCAGAAGCTTGGCAGCAGCATTTTGGACTACTTGTAAGTCTGTGAAAATAGAGTTACAGTAATAAAGACAGGACAGAATAAATCCAAGTATAATCATCTCAGCTGTGGACACAATGGGCCTGAGTTTAGCAATGTTTCTAAGCTGACAGACACGGGAGTGTGCCAAACAGTTTACTGATCAGGACATAGAGCCTGGCCCAACGAGATACCAGAGTTACTGGGGGTAGGTTATAAAGAAAAGGATAAAAAACCAAGCCTTTCCATCACCTTTGGGACAAATGGTGCCGAAACAGGAACTTCTGTTTTGTCAGTGTTAGGCTGCAAAAAATTATCAGCCATCTGATATTTTATAAAGTTAAGGCACTTTCAGAAGAACAGGCAGTTCTGATACATTGTGAGACTCAAATGAAATTTATAATTGAATATCATCTACATAACAATGAGAGGAGATAACTGTAAAAATTACTTAAAGACACAGTTCACCCAAAAAAATTCAGTCGTTATCTACTCACCCTCATGCCGACTGAGGGTCTGGTTTATTTCGTTAGTCTGCAAAACACAATGGTGACCAGTTTTCAAACCTAGTGCGCAGTATGGCTCCATACTGCTCGTCTGGCATAATCCAAGTCTCCTAAAGTCCCAACAGGCCGTTTGTACACCGTCACGCCACACACACCCAGTTCAGACAGTGTGCATGTGTACGTGAACGTGGCTCCAAGCTAAGGATCTACGGTGAAGACTCAGACTAAAAACATAGTGTAAACATTTCTTTAGTCAACTTGGCATGTTGGGGCTTTAGGAGACGTGAGTTACACTAGACGAGCTGTATGGAGGCATTTTATGTTTTTATTTAGTTGTTATTTTTACATTTAAAAAATGGTCACCATCCACTTACATTGTTTGGGAGATTCTGCAGAGCTGTTTTCCTGTGAAACTCCAGCAGTGTTTTGTGGACTAAAAAGCTAAATCCGAACTTTAATCGGCATGAGGGTGAGTAGATTGAATGAATTAATGAATTTTCATTTTTGGGTGAACTATCCCTTAAGTACGTGCCCAAGAGAAAGCAGAAATAAAGCAAACGGCATCGGACCAAGGACAGAGCCTTGGGGAACACTAGAGAATAGAGCCTCTGTAGATGAGGCATAATTATGAACATTAACCAAGAAAGTCCTGTCTGACAGGCATGACGAGAAACAATCTAAAGCTGAATCAGAGATACCCACCCACTACCTGAGCCTCTCAAACCGATATACAGTGATCCTCGGGATCAAAAGCACAACTGAGATCTCCTCAAAAAAAGTACAGAACATTCTCCTGCATCACCCTGCATTAACAGATTATTTGAGACTCTGAGAAGAGCTGTTGAGTGCTATTGACAGAAACTAGACAGAAATTTCAGCTGTCAAATTCTTTTTCTGAGACCTTGGATATAAAAGCTTTGAAATAGGCCTGTGGTTCTGGGGCAAGGACGGGTCCCGTTTAGCTTCACTGTCAGATGAGAACCTTTTATTTCCATTTTTGACCTTTTCAGTGGAGTTAGATTAGAGACAAGAAGGAGAAAGAGAAGAGAATTAAAAACCAAGGGAGAAGTAAAGAAAAATAGAGCATAAAGTGAACAAAAGAGTAGGGGAAGTAGAGAAATACATAAAATAGGATAAAAACAGAGACATTTGGGTCAACATCATGCTTTTTCATTGGAATACGGAATACAACACGTAATATCTAATTTTCTTGTTTCTTTACAGTCTGTCAAGATGATTTGGAAATTGGTTCACTTTAGTGTTCTCCTTCTTGGAGCACTCTCATCCCCAACTCCATCTTCAGTCCCCTCCACTAACACTGATGAAGGACTGTGTCGCATCTACAACTCCGGCCGCTCCGCAGACTGTCAGGGAAGACAGCTTGAGAGTGTCCCGTGGAGGCAATTTCCATCCACACTGGAAGACATAGATCTCTCCTACAATAAACTTCAAGCTGTCCATGCTGATGACTTCCTCCGCCTCCCTCGGCTTCACACCCTTCAGCTGCGGTACAATAACATTTCACACATTGACAATGATGCCTTTAAAAACAACACATTACTGGAGCATCTTGACATCTTCAATAACTCCCTGCAAGAAATTCCTGCCACAGCTCTGTCTCCTCTCTTGAATTTAAAAAAGCTCTTCATGTCCAATAACCTTTACAAACACGCAACTTTGGCTGAAAGCTTCTCCAAATTCATCAAACTCCAAGTTCTGTCTATGGGCGGCCCTCTGGTGATGGGTCTAAAGAAAGCTGATTTTCAACCCCTGAAGAACATCAGGCTACAAGGTTTTGCCATCAAATGTTCTTCTAATCTAAGTTACTATGAACCTGGAAGTTTAGAAGTCATCCAGACAAAGCAGATGGGCTTTGATATGGCCATAGATCAACGACCAAAGGCTCTCCTTCACATGCTACGTGACCTCGCCAACAAGACCTTCCACCTCCTCCAGTTCCGCAACCTCTTTGAGTTCATGTACTACTTGGGAGAGGAGGACATTTTTCAGGGTTTAAAAGACATCACAGCACATCAGCTCGTCTTTCACAGAGGTAAATTCAATGAGAATCTCCTCAGGATGGCCTTAACGAACTTACAAATCGCCCCTATCAAAAGGTTGAGACTTCAGTATATCGACTTTGCCCGTTCACCCACATTTATTGATAGTGGAGCAGGTTCCAGCATCACACACCTGGCGCTGGATAAACTGGATCTTTGGTGAGTATCCTCTCAATTTATGGCATCATGTGCCAGCGTGAAATTGAATTCATTTAGTGTGAAAGATAGCACTTGCTTGTCATGATATCATATATTTCTAGACTTAAATGATGACATCAAATCAAAGAGTGTAAACTTACATAATATAACATGTACAAAATCTTACATCTCAGTCAAAAATCCTTGTAGTTTTTCCACATAGGAAATGCAAGATTGCAAGCTGTATAAAAATATTTCAATTCAAAACAGTTTTTAGTATCCAATGTCAAATAAAAGTCATGCCGCAGGCTTCATAACAAAGCTAAGGACCATTTCCCTTGAACTAGACTTCTCATACAGCCCTTTAGTGCACAAAGGCAGCAATATAATTTTATGATTTTCAATAATCAAGAAAAGCATAAAATATCATTGGGAGACTGAGTATTAGCTTTTCATTTGTACATACAGAAAACTACAAATCTCTCTGTCTTGTAGGTATATCAGCAATCCTGATGTGCTGAGATTTGACTGGCGCTTCACCTGGTTCAACAAAATGAAGGAACTCTCTATTCAGTATGTGTACTTCAACTCTGTGCCTTGCGACGCCTGGGTTGAGATGGAAGGTGTGGAGATTCTGGATGTCTCCAATAATCGACTAAGGAATGAGTTCATCTTCAACCAAAGGTGTGATTACAAGGGCACCATGCCAAATCTACACACCTTCAACAGTGCCAACAATGAACTGAGCAGCTTAGAAGATTTGTCATTGCTAACAAAGGAGTTCCAGCAGCTGCAGGTGTTGGATTTTAGCAACAATAAACTGGGATCTGCTGAAACCAGTCGGAACTGTGTTTGGCAAAAAAATATCACTCGACTTATCGCTCACCACAATACATTTGTGAGTGAAGCCCTCCATTGTCTGCCCACCACAGTGGATTACTTGGACCTGTCCTACTGTGAACTGGACCAGCTGGACATGACATACTTTGAGAAAGCCACCAACCTGAGAGAGCTTCTGCTGAGTGGGAATAAAATCAAGTTCATCCCGTCCAAGTGGGAAAGTCCATCACTGCAGTCGCTCGCTTTGGATGGGAATTCGTTTGGTCTCATTAGCAAGGCATCCTTCCAGGACATGCCTCAACTGTCCCACTTGAGGGCGGGGAACAATCCCTACCATTGCACTTGTGAGCTCCACGCTTTCGTCCAGGACACAATGTCAAAAGGGAAAGTTAACCTCACAGACTGGCCTTGGAACTACAGGTGTTACCACCCAGAGGCCTTGCTCAACACAGTCATATCCAAATACTTTCCAGGTCAAGTGGCATGTGATATCAGGCTAGTTATCATCATCTGTGTTGCAACCACTGCAGCAGTGATCATGATACTGATGCTGATTTGCTATATTTTTGACCTCCCGTGGTACACAAAAGCCACGTATCAGATCATCAGGGCCAAATACAGAGCTCACAAGGAAAACGCAGCAGGGGAATCGGGGACTTTTACATATCATGCCTTCATATCCTACAGCCACTCTGACGCAGACTGGGTGAGGGACGAGCTCTTGCCCTGTTTGGAGAACAACAGGAATCCCTATCGTCTCTGTATTCACGAGAGGGACTTCATGCCAGGACGGTGGATCATTGATAACATCATTGACAACATTGAAAGCAGTCGTAAGGTACCAAAATGTAGTTTTGCACTGAATTTATATATGTCAGAATACAGAAATAATGGTACACAGCTCCAGTATGTTGAGACTAATATTTAAAAAAGGATTATGATGCAGAATATAACAGCTTTCATTTGAGCCAGTACTATTTCCCTAACATCTAAGGCATACTCTTACATGAAGTATCACCCCAACTAGCAAAACCCATAGCTCATATGTGGAAGAAATATATTACAGTGCAATTTTAATCCATGTTTTTTGTCTATCTTTTTCAGGTAATATTCGTCCTCTCCCGGCACTTCGTTAACAGCGAGTGGTGCAACTACGAGCTGTATTTCGCTCAGCAGAGAGCAATGGGAAAGACTTTCAGTGATGTCATACTGGTGGTGAAGGAGCCCATTGATCCCAGCTCCCTGCCCAGCAAGTACTGCAAGCTTAAGAAGATGCTGAGTACCAAGACATACCTGGAGTGGCCCCAGCAGGTCAACCAGCAGGCGTTTTTCTGGGCGCAGCTGAAGAGTGTTCTGGGAAAGCCGACAATGACCCGGGAAGGGACGCACAGTATTAAGAGCAGAACTTCATCTGTGGGAGGTGTTTCGGTGATTGGGCCTCTCATAGAGGATAGGAGGCCAGACGTAGCAACACCTAATGTAGACAAAGAAGCAGAAACCAAAAATGAGGTTATTAAGAGGAATAATGATGAGCTGTCAAATCAGAGACAAATCCCTATGGTTGCATTTTGACCAAAAGGTTAAAAATAAAGACTGTACCCTGTCTCAGTAAAGGCCTGAACTCAGGTGACCTTTTGTGTGTGCAGGTTATGTCAAGCTGGGAGCAAAAGCCAATGTCTCACTACGATGACAGACAATAACACGATCCCTCTCTGCTCATGGCACTCTGTCATGTTATCCCCGAGGGCTGAGATGATGCCCTCCGCTCCACTCTCCCTCTGAGCGTGTCAGGCCGGGAGCCCCGCTGACAGGCGCTGAAAGGCCACAAACTCAACGGCTCGAATAAGATCTCCCATGTCGCACTCTGGATAACAAGCGAGGTGCCAGGAAGATGTGGTGACAGGAGCCACATTGTGAAAAGGCTGTACTCTGTTACATTCTTAGCCCTCAGAGGTATGAGATCCAACGCAGGTGTTTCAGGGCCAAGTCAAAGGCCACACAGACCATATCATGCCAATACTTCAAAGAAAAATGTTTTTAAGGGAGATTGGCCCAATTACTGGGAACATAAAAATCGCTTGTGAATCTTGGTTGATCATTGGATTCAGCACTGCATTCTACCTCTCGAGTGTAGACTTAGTGGTAGTTGGTTCTATGGCAAAAGTGAAGCATAGAAATAATAGCAGAAAAAAAGTGAGCACTAGAGGTGCACAGAGGCATCATTATTTGTGTGTGTATCTGTTCAACCAACAAAATTATCTATCTCTGTATCTGTATTCAGATAGAAGTCACATTAAATCAGACACGTTTTATTTTCTAACTTCATTGGTAATGCCATTTTTGTGTCTTCAAAGCATCAAAATGGTGTGTTATTAACATATATATATTTCCACATCCTTATATTGTACTTTTCAAATATCGTATCATCTTATCATATCTCTCTCTCTCTTTTTGTTTGTAGCTAAAGTACATTTTACGAACTGTCTGAAGCCCACCACCACCTCTCCTTCAACTGGGAGGAAATCGAAAAACCAGACACTGAAAAAAGTGTTATATATTTTAAAAAATCTGGAAAAAGAAACTCTACAGATATATAAAAAATATCCCTCAGTGGAAGCAAATACTCCTGATGCATTAAACCATTTATTAAGATATTTTTTAACTATGCAGAGCCAATGATGACTTCTTACAAATAAAAATGAGCAACTTTGGGGACAAAAAATATCTGTTTCTACTCACTACTTGCAATTCCAGTAAACATACCTTCATTGCCCACCTGATTAATATAACTCCAGTGTTCAGTCTGCTTTTATAAAGGAGTTTTGGATAACAGATTTTAAGCAAATACTTGCCTGTTTGCACATCCAGCTACTTGGACCAACATTAGCATTCATTTGGAGTTGTAAGTCCAGTATTCCTTAATATATATAGTAATATTGACTAATACACCTGATAACAAGTAAAAACAGAGCTGGAACATAATCGTAAACATGCTGAATAGAAACTTCATTTGGGATGTCTGCAGACCTACAACCAAAATAAAGAGGCACAATTACAGCTGAATTTGTGCTGTTAACTCACTGAAGGACAAACATCTCTTAGTGTAGAAATGTGAGAATCATCCTATTATCTAAATCTAAAAAATGTGATGTTTTTGTAATATTATTTATGTTATTGATTGAGGCAAACCAAGTACAGCAGGCAAATGTTAATACTTGATCACTGTTTTTAAGCATTTTTATTGGACAACACTTTGGACAGCTGCTTGGTTGTGTTATTTATTGATGAATTTGAGTTGAGTTGAGCTCACACTTTTGACTTGTGGGGGGAAAAAATACTTTTTTTTAACTTCAAAGTTATTTAGCAAATTACATCTTCCCTTTCATATTTAGTATTGACTCAGTACTGTGTAAAAATTTAAAAACAGTCACGTCTCTTCTATCTGAGCCCTGACCTTAGGCCATTTGCATAGTTTGCAAATGGCCAGTAGATGACACCCTTCATCACGGAGAGAGAGAGAAGCACAGACGGGGTGAAAGGAGAAAGAGTGATCCAATGTTTGCTATATTTCATTATAGTCATGCCAGTAAAGCCTCTTTGAATTTGAATTTTTATACAGTGCCAGCAGTTGATCAGTGTGACACCACATGAATTGGGATGTCTTTGAAACACAAACATGACAAATCAATGGTCATTTGGTATGTATTTGCATTTATGACGTGAAGACGGCATCACTGTATATGAGAAGTGTTCTATGATGTAATGAATGCATTTTATGAATATTAAGCACGCTGGTATGGATCACACACAATGACAGTTCTTAAAGTTATTATCTATGCAAAACAAACGTGTTGATTTGTGATGTAGACTCCTAGTTTGTCTATACTTCCTGTATTTCCTGCTGTAATTATATTATAGATAAGTAAAATATGCGCCTAATTTGTATTACTTGTAAAATGCTGGACATTCATCATTCTTACTTTGCAGTATTTACTGTATATATTATTGTATAACCAAATAAAAACTGTTATGACTGTCAAAGAGTGATTATTGTGCTGCGTACATACAGTTCATTTTTGCTTGTGTGCGTCCCTGATGGAAAGCTAAAAAACAGCTCGAGCCTTACCTTAACTAGATGCATGCAAATACCCATAAAGCCTTTACACTGGTCAGCTGGAGATACTGATGTAAAGCAACCAAAATGGTTTGCATCCAGTGAAAAGAGGATTTCAGTTGACTGAGCTGCATTTAATTTGTATTGCTACTAAAGTTGCACTGCCATTCAAGCATAATCATTCCCTTAATTGCAAATGATGTGGCGGGAAAGCATTAGTCTCACCTAATAAGCATAAGCAAGGCCTGATAAAATGAACACAAGCGACACAGAGGGAAATGTTATGGCAGGAAAAATGAAGCAATCGCGTCAGCCTGTTTCTTCTTCTGTTTGCCAGTAGACAGTTAACATCATTGTAGGCAAATAGTAATCAAGAAATTTGAGAGTGCTGTATGGAGCATGTACACAGAGGCTTGCAAAGCTCCTGAAGATAAAGCTGTGTGTACATACAGAAGGGTAACAGTGTTCAGAGCTCAGGCCAGAATGAATTTTGCATTGCAGGCATTTCCCCAAGGAAGGACTTAAAATGACACATATTTTGACCCATAAAATGACAAAAGTTACTAAGTGTTGCCGTTTCCTGAACTATATGAAGTAGTTTTTCATGTGTAAAGTCTTGTACAGCTCTTCCTCACTGTATTTATGTTTACTGTAATAAAGGGAAGGGTGTCCATGTAGAGACAAACACAGGACTTTCACCCAGAAGACCGGGTTCGAGTCACATGTGAAACCAAATGTCCACATTGACCTACTTATAGTTTAAAGTTACTCAAGTTTCATTATGTACATGACTTCCATCATGTGACATGCATATAGACTTACTTTAAACAAAACCATAATCTTTTGCTAAACCTAATCAAACTGCTGCTGCCTTTTCACTACTTTAACCATGTGTTTTACATCACATGGCCAACGCCACATGAAGCTGCAGTACGCCCGGCGCTGGTACTCTCTAGTGGTTGCCATTTTGGAAGTCACTGGCAATCAACCTGAGCCACGTTCAGCCCAGACAAAATGTAAAACAACAACCTTGAACAACCTGCTGCATATGCAAGAGCAAACATTGCACTGTCTTTTTAATACAGTGATGTTTGGATACATGTTCCCTCTGATACCTCTGACATGCTGTACCTACCAAGCAAGAGACGATGCACCTCAAAGTACGCTGCACGCCGTTGTACACAGCTGCACATCATTTGGGAAACAGGTTGTTTAATCCGGAAACCATGGCAAAACGATGCATGGTGTTCTCGATTGAACATGCCCCTAAACAGTAGTTTAGGCATGAGAACATGTCTCATTTCTAAGGCCGAGGGCTATATTGTGCACAAAAAGCATATTTTGCAAAATGTTATAGATAATGTAAAGAAGCTAAATTGGAAAGGCAGTTGTGTATGTTGATTTATTCATTGATCTGCACAATTCACTGTAAACAGTCTTATCAAATATTAGAAACTACACATACAGCGCAACAAGAAACAGAATTCTAAGGAAACGCATCTGATCACAAATCACTGATCATATCTGTCAGATGTTCAAACAGGCAATTCTTTACTAACATGTTAGCCATAACTTAGGCTCGTTGTTAGTTAGTACATAGTTTGCAGATTCTTATGGAATTAATGATTCAGATTTGGTAAAATGCTGGCCATTGTAGCATCCTCTTCTGCAACAACATCATTTATTTAGAGGGCATTGGGACTCCTTTCAAACTAACTGAATAAGGAATTAGTTTGTTATTTCTTAGGTTAATTGTTCACTGGCACAAATTCTGCCAAAAGGTGGGTCTCACAGTAAAGGTAGGCTGACCACAAGCTATGACATTGCGAAATGATAAGATGTGCTCCTGTATGCCACAAGTCTGTAGCATATCAATCTTGTTTTAAGAAAAATATGTTTTATTCACAAAGTCATGGAGAAGTACTACAATACCCACAATCCTAACGTAACAGCAACAGCTGTTTACCACCCCTGCGACCGGGCTAGCAGGCTAGCTAGCAAGGTAGCTATGAATCGTGCCAATAATGCCGTTATGATAATTTACACACACACACACACAGCACAAACTTCAACATATTAAAACGCAGTACAAACACTACAATAATGACAAAAGTTAAATTTAAGACAAAGCGGTATCATTTGCAATTGTTTATGGGATAAGTAATTCTTTCACCCTTAAAATAATTGTGCGCAGTCTTTCAGTTTTCCAATCTTTTCTTTGCATCGTCATTGGAGTGAATGATTGGGAAATTCACTTCCGGAACAACACTTGGCCGGTCAATGTTGTAGCTAGTAGCTAGCTAGCAACGGCTAGCAGGAGAAGCACCGTTAGCTTGAATTAATTTCATTTGGCTGTTTGAGCATGTAGGTCTGTAAGTGTAGCATTTTTTTAAGTTTCACATAGAAATGTGACATATAGCTTTAATTCTTTGGTAACACCTGTGTTTACTCTACTATGTCATGTCAAATTAGCTGCGGTAGGAAAGGTTTATCAAACGCGCTGGTTTACATACATCACAGGTGTCTATGTTATTAGTTGCAGCGGTGCTTTTCCTGCTATGGCAAGGTAAAGTTATCGGGCTTTAAAATTTACCTTACAAGGCCTGGTGGCTCACCTGTGCAGCATGTGATGTTGCTGCTGTCCGGAGGGAGGCGCCTATCTGATCTGGATGTTATTTGCACACAGGTGAAAGGAGCACATATAACTAATGAGATGAGAGCTGGAGCCACTTCCAACCAGCACCTGTTAGCGTCTGTTCAGGTGAGTTCCTGCCGATCGCGTTCGTCTGCTAATTAAAAGGAATCAAGATGAGCTTTCTTTTTTTGTTTGAGTCACCTTCTTCCTCTGTTTTGTACATTTTCCATATGGATTCAACGAGTCAGTAATAAAATGGGGGTTTGGGTTTTTCTTATTGGTGTGTCTCTATATTTGTCATTCCAGGCATTAATACTAGGACTGAAAAATGAGCACCACCCTGCAACAAGCTATTGAGGGCCTCATCGCAGTGTTCCACTCCTATTCTGGAAAAGAAGGTGACAACCTCAAGCTGAGCAACGCTGAGCTGAAGAACCTGTTGAAGGGAGAACTTCCCAACTTCTTGGAAGTGAGTATCTTGACTGTTTCTACACACTGGTCCATAAATGAATATATATATTTTTTAAAACTTTTATCCACATAGCCAGTCAGGAAAAGTTTGAATGCAACAGGGAGGTCGACAAGGA
Source organism: Lutjanus campechanus (assembly GCA_027495735.1). Taxonomy (NCBI): domain Eukaryota; kingdom Metazoa; phylum Chordata; class Actinopteri; order Lutjaniformes; family Lutjanidae; genus Lutjanus; species Lutjanus campechanus. The sequence continues at coordinate 12,459 of JAJHUR010128231.1, forward strand.
TGAAAGAGGCCTGCCTGATTGTAAAGACAGTGATCGATTGGAAAAATATGTTACAGATGAGTGAGATGTCGTCGATAAAAGATTGTCATCATAATGCTTCTGTTTTAGGGAAACGAAGATTGTGCAGCGGTCGATAAGATTATGGATGACCTGGATGAAAACAAAGACGGTCAAGTGGACTTCAAAGAGTTTGTCGATATGGTTGTTGTGCTGACTGTCACCTGCCACAAATACTTCACCATTCTTTCGCAATAAATAAATAATCCTTTCCTCACACACTTATGAAAACAGAGTTTGTCATATTAGGGATATAAAGATTTAAATTATTTCTTAATCACAGCATCTTGTAATGTTGCAAAAGATACATCATTGTGATCCAACTTTTCTTTTTGTCCTTGAAAAGCCTGAATAAAGATGATATCCTGTTTTCACGTCTCTTATCTTAAAAACCAAGAAACATTTTACAGGCACATTACTGTCATTTGTCCCATGTGACCAGATGAAACCTGCATAATGTAAGACCTGTCCACATGTTACTGGTAACTGGGCACCACCCAGTGCCTGATGGAGGTAACTGATGTGAGCCTGATGGTCCTGACGTCATCTCTTCCTCCCTGTCCAACAGTTCACGGCTCATCCAGCTGCTCAGCTGCTTTTGTTATGTCCTGAAAGGAAAACTGCTGGCTGGGCACATGAAATGACGTCAGTCCTGGAGGCTCTGAATTTCTTTCATCAGACATATTACGGCTGCATTTCAGAGAAAGAATCCTGTAAAGTCACTCTGACTAGCAGATAAAAACAGACGTTTATTGCAGTGACACACTGCAGGCAACAGAAGCTTTTATGTAGTTATGAGAGCATTTGCAAACCACTTGAATTTCTGTCTGAGTTCATCTTTGCACAGACAGAGATGTATCACTATGACTCCTGCTTTCACTTTGAGTAATTCAAGTAGTGCATTTCCTCTTAAATGAGATGCTTAGTTCAGTTTAAACGAGGAATGCAAAAAAACTCAAAGCATGATACTTTGTGGGGTGGTGGGGTTTTTTCTCTACAACAAACATGTTTCTCCCAAACTGTAAAAACTAAAAAAAACTCACAAAGTCAAGGCAGTTTACCTCAATAGATTTTTGAGTTTTGAGCTCAACTCAAACTGAAGTTTTAAGAAGGTTTTTACCAACAAATGTTTTCCTGAGACTTGACTTAAACTTGAATTTTAGAAGCCCCAAATAGTTCAGTAAACTCAATTAAGTGAAAGTGAATAATGGTTCATTTATCATCATTTAACTTTTAATTGCAACCATTTAATTTTCAAGCACCTGGATAATGATGAATAGGCTTCACAGCTTACTGTGAACAAATCAACAATTTTTGAAATACAAATTTTTGGGGAGTAAAACTCAGATTCTTTTTTTTTTTTTTCTAAAGAAAAGTCAGTTATCTCAACAAAACATCGTAGGCTGACAAAACTTTGTATTGTTACAGCAGTAAAAAGGACTGGCATAAAAACAGAGGCATCAATTACAAAGATATTAAACGGTAAACAGCAATAACCGGTGCAATATTGAAACCAGATCACGTGGTTTTTTACTTTCACAAGTAAGATTGAACAATAATTTTATTGTTATTTGACCATTTATAATATTATGTAATCGTAACTAACGTTACGATGAAGCTAACTGGTACTCTCTCTCATTATCTCGAGCTGTTTTTTTTAAGGAAATAATACTTTTAACTTATTTATTGAGCTTGATGTAGGTAAACAGGGTTGCTTTGAAGTGGCTGCAAGCTAGCATTGAGGAAAACACTCTGACTGATGTTTGGAAATTTACAAAGACTTTATTTTTTAAGTTGATTATGAAACTATAACACAATGGTTATACAGGCAAAATAATCAACATGAACTGAAAGCCAAAACACTCCGACACATTAACACCCAACTTGAATGATATATTTGACATGAACATTTTTTATTGTGAAAGTTCTGTTTTGATTTTTCACCTTCTGCATGACCCTCCTCGTCATTTGCATGTGCTGATGATGCACACTGTACAGGTATTCCTGTTTTGGAGAGACACAGTGTTGTTTGGCAGCCCTGTTAGATTTGTTTTTTTAACTAGATAAAAGTCATTTGGGGGCTTTGTAGGTCTGTTTGCATTGTATATTTGCATAAAATTAAAGTGGAACCGCATTCCTCAACACTGCTGTTCGCTTTTCATTGAGAGAGAGAGAGAGAGGGAGATGGAGAGGGAGAGGGAGAGAGAGAGAGAGATGTATGCATGTACATTATTTTGAATTTGTAATGGCTTTGGCAATATTGTTAATCTACAGTCATGCCAATAAAACTTATTAAATTGAAAAAAAACCCAGTTAACCTGAACTAGGAAAGTGTCACGTGCATGAAACTCACTCTGGTTACACATAATACTCCCATCTCTGGACTGTGAAAAACATTTGATGCTGGGATCAACAGAAAAAAGTACGGGGGGGCTTTTCATGGCAGGGCTGTGTTGTTCTACTTGCTGCGATGTGCACCCCTAGTTAACTTGAACTAGGAAAGTGCCACATGGATGAAACTCACTCCACTTTCCTAGTTCAGGTTAACTGGGGGTGCACAACACAGGAAATGGAAAACAAGGTCTAAATGCAACTCACTATATTTTTGTTCTCTTTTATCCCAGCATCAGGTACTTTAAACAGCATACAGATTTGGTGGATATATTTATTATATTTCATTTTATTATTAAGCAGCATGAAAAATATGTCATATCTTAAAACCAAGACGGAGAGAGCATATTAATGTTGAGAAACACATGACAATCAGTCTAATATGCACTTCAAATTCTTTCATCTGTAGGCCACATCTGAATCAGAATGTTATTGTTTTCAACCTAAATTAACCTGAATGGCAAGAAAAGCTACATTATATTCAGCCTATTTAGCCACGTCATAAATTCAAATTGCTCAAAAAATACGTTTCATTT
>JAJHUR010128233.1:886-11638 GCA_027495735.1 Lutjanus campechanus
CGTCAACTGCAAACAGGTTAGGTACCTGGAAACAACCGAAGGATAACAGAATAGTTTGTGTTCTGCCTTTCTGAAATAGGACACCTGTGCACCTCTCACCATTCTTTCTAATAATATCCATTGTATTTGTCTATGTATTTATCAACCATTCATCCAATCAAACCTCCATTCACTGATCAATCATCAAACATCAGTTTGTACCACTGACTGTTAATAAAGATGGATGACGTGGCTCCACTTTCTTTCTCTGTACAAAAATGAAGCCAAAATAAACCAAGGTGATCAAGGTTGGAGCCATGGTCTCAAGGTCCTGCCCATATGCTCAGCCGACTCAATCGCAAGCAGAGCTCAGCTGTCAGTCATGACTTCGAACCCCCTTTTATAGCATCTAATCACTAATCTAAAACCAAACTTACCAGAAAAATAAACACTTGAACACACATCACCATGATAAGAACTACCTACAATGACAGTAATCTTCTTTGGGAAAAATTTATTTGATGTGTGCGTTTAGTTTGGCCCATGTCATGTATGAACATTGAGGGTGCGGGGTTTATAACCTATACTGCAGCCAGCCACCAGAGGGTTCTCAAGATGTTTTGGCTTCACTTCTGAGGAGCTGTCATATTGTCCATCTTTATATGCAGTCAGTGGTTTATACATATTTGTCATCTTGCCTCAGTCCATCCATGTCCCCTCCCATATACTTTACCTCACCAGTGTTGAGCAGGTTTCCAACGTCCTCCAGGAATGACTCCATTTTGATTTGAGTGTCAGTGAAGAGGAAAACACCATGAGCTTCTCCCTGTGTGGACTTCCTCATGATAAGCTTCAGGTCATCATGCCATTCAGTGGTCCCGTAGGTCTTGGAGATTTCCACCTGGAAAAGCTCTGCCTCTGCCATGTGGGCAGCCAACCGGGTGAGAGACTGCCGTCCACTCCCACCCACACCCACCAGCAGGGCGTGGCCACTCGGTTGCTTGAGAATGCGGGAAATGCGACACACGTGTTCTATGGCAAAGCGGAAGAGCACCAGATTCATGGGAGCTTTGCTGATGTTGTTGAACTCCTCCAGGTGCGACTCCACCACCTGCCGGAGCTGATCGAGGTTGTTCACCTCACGGTAGTTTCGGTCCTCACCCTTGGGGTCATGAAAGTCGCAGAACATGAGGCTGCGCAGGTCATCCTCTGTGACCTTTCCATCATGGTCCTGGTCCAGATGTTGGAAGAGCTGATGGAAGTTTTCCTTCATGTGACTCTGAAACACCGCCTGTAAATGGCTCACGAGCCAGGACCGATCTGTGTCATGAACCAATCGATCATAGTAAACCCTTAGGACCTGTGGATCAACAGGAAGAAGAAGTGACTGTGAGATAAAGATAAAAAGAGTGAAAACTACACAGACATGGCAACAGAGGAAGTTCCAAAGCCTAAAAGCCAAAAATGTCTAAAAGCCAGGGGTTAGTTTGACTGAAGTTTTTTGTGCTCCCAAAAGGTTTATTTCTCTCAACTTTATTCTCAAATTTGTCAAGATCCATGATAGTGAGCACTTCTTTGCCAAAATAATCCAGCTGGTCAGGTGTGGCATATAGAGATCCTAATTAAACAGCAGAATTATTGCACAGGTGATCCTTGGACTGGTCACAATAAAAGGCAACTCTAAAATGTGCAGTTGGTCTGGAAAAACAGACATTTATTTGTCACTGAACTATGTCTATTTCATTTAGGGCTACAGGGAAAAGTCACGGCCTGGCCTACTCTGGCTCTGATTGGCTAGTACTCATTGCCTTTGGGTTGGTTTGCATCTTCAATTTGCATGCAGTCTATCTTTGGTGAACTTTATTTTTGATTGCGTTTCTGAAATCTAGACCAGACCCTTTCACTACTATTTTGGGTGAGACCCGCCACTTTACACCTCTATTCCACTTGCAACATTAAGTAGGTCTGACACAATGTTTCTCTCAGTTCTGCAGCCTCTGATAAAAAGTGGCAACCATTTTTGTCTTATCTATCAAGAATGGCCTGAAGTGTCTATGTTTATTATGAATGTTTGTGTATATAGGTGTGTAGATAGTGTATGTGGATATATGTACTATATATGTTTCTCTTAGTCAATGTAACATATTACAGACATCTATTCAACACCTGGTGTTGATTGTTGTACTGATTTGTATCACATGAGAGCCTTGCCTCGGCAGGTGATGAACACTGCCCTGCATTTGTGTATGTGTGACCGTGCCTTTACTGTGACCAGTCCAAGGCACACCTGTGCACTAATACTGCTGTGAAACCACATCTCTATAAGCCACACCTGTCCAGTGGATCTTTGGCAAAAGAGAGATGCTCACTGACACAGTTTTGAACAAATTAGTGAAAAAAATTTGAGAGAAACAAACCTTTTTTTAAACTTCAACTCATGATAAATTCGAGCAGATACAAAAGTGTTGCATTCACATTTTTGTTGAGTGTATTTCTATTTACTTTGCACACTTAGGTTACTTTGGTTACCGTACATAGCTGTCAGGTGTAAAACTTTACCTCATGCACCCAGAGGCGTTTGATGACAGATGGTTCATCTGCAGTCTCTGGCCGTGACAGGCAGATACCCTGGATGACCCGGGAGACATCGCGCAGATTGAACAAGTAATGGGACTTTGTGGGGGTTGGTAGCAGGTTCTTGGTGGCCTCTTGGTACACCGACATGGTACTGTTAACGATCTGAGAGGTCAGAGCTGCAAATGGCTTGGGAAAGGAAAACCTGCGGATGAAATGGTTGATTTACGGTTCGGGTCTCGTTCAGATTATCTCCTACAGATTAGATATGAAAGTCTATCTCCAATTTAGGGTTCTATCACTGAAACATTTATAAGACAAATAAACAAAATAAACATGATCAAGGATACTTTTATTATCATTTAGCATCAACAATGTATTTCTAAAACGCCAAAAACTGTCAAAGCATGAAATTGCTATCTTGTTAGAATGCAAGTGATATTTCTATTTGCAGGAGTGGTTGAGTAGATCTGAAACCTATCCAACTGATTTGATTGCTTCAGGACTTGTGGTCTCTGAGGTAAACATTGTAGCAGTGGAGTACGAAAAGGGGAGAAAGAACATATTTAATCCTCTAATCACTGAAACCAAAACTTATGTGTAGAATAATTTATCCTCCTAACTTTAAGCTGCATGTCTGTTATAATATCGTAAGTGAACAAATGTGTTAAAGGATGACCCACCATGGCATTAGTCAAAGATCACAAATCTTTGCTCAAAGCTAATTCATGGAATTTTCACGTAGTTGATTTTGGGCAAAAGCATCTCACAAATTACACATCCTATGTAGTTACCGTATGGTGAAATGCCAATCTATGATCCTGGAGAAGATGGTGTACATGGTTTTCTCGTCAAAATCATTAATGGTAATCATATTGAAGTGGCGCAGATAGCGAGGCGTGACAGGGTTCCGGCCTCCACCTAAGAAGCAAGAAGGACAAAAACAACAAAAACTATAATGTCTGACTCCTGATAGCTACATATTTCTCTAATACTAACCCTGTGCTTTATCATCCACAGTTACTATTTGTTTAATATGTTTATATGTATTCGTCTATCTTACGTATTCAGGAGCTAAAGACAATTTTCCACACTGGTGCACAATCAAGCTTCTGTTCTATTCTATTTTTTTAAACCTTGAATATTATTACCATTTCAGTGCAAAAGTGCAAGTGCAAAAGTGCAAGTGCAAAAATGTATTAAAAGATGACTAAAGAAACACAGCACTGACAAACAAAAACTACATATTGCTCTCATGCTTGAAAGGATGTAATAATATTCAACAGGTAATCTCATTCAGTATGAACACGTCTGGACCCACAATACTGGACCCAGCATAGTCAGAGTTATAATAGTTTTGTATTTTTCATTAGCTTTTATTTTGTTTTTTTCCAGAGTGGGTTTGCTCATTTCATTTTAGTTTTTATTGTTTAATAATGTTCAGCACTGGTTTAGTTTTTATTAGTTTAGGATAGTTATTACAATACAAATATAACACTCTGTGAAGGTAATTGACTCATAGATATGTAGATACTCCAGTTTCAATAAACACGCACCAATGCCTCCTCATGCTTTGTGTTGATAAATTTGACAAACTGACAAAGGCAGCTAAAAGCAAAGGTAGTTCAGTATATTTTAATGTTTGTTTGTTTTTTTGTTTTTGTTTTTTTTGTGAGTACATTGCATCAGTTAGTTTTCATTTTTATTTCAGTTACCTAAAATGTTTTTTCATACTTAGTTTTAGTTTTGAGTTTTGTTTTAGTTAACTATAATAACTCTGGCCATAGCACACAGCGACAGGGAAAAAAGATATATCTAAAGACACAATCAGTTCAGCATCACTTGCAAGGCAATAAGAGAACAACAGTTACTGTGAGCTCTATAGTTCAGATATGTTTGAGTTACCAGTTTTAACTGAGATAACACAACATAGCATTGGTCTCAATTTGAGACACACATTTACACTGGTGATTCAAAATACTTGGACACCAATGAAAATTGGCTCGCCCATTGTTTTCCCTGGTGTGGGTTCAGTGGTTGCCATGGCCATACTGGGCAGCAGCCCAGAAAAGCTTAACAACTGTCAGCACAGGCATCAGGAGCAAATACTGTAGCTGTGTGGGCACCTGAGTGTGGCACCCAGCCTGTTTCTTTTGCAGCTGTCGCTGCCAGCTGCCTCAGTGGACAAGGATGGTTTCATGTTTACACTGGTGGTTGTAGTGGAGGTGGAAGTGGTAAACACTTGCTATCTGTGAGCACCTTAAGGCAGTGAGAAGCTCCACAAAACAGCAGCTAGTGGTTTGTGACAGTGAATCGACAACACTTCAGCAGCAGTTTAGAGACAGGGGAAAACAAAGTGTTCATTTTGCCCACCTAACCACCTGCATTTTGTTAACCACTCTAGAGCTTTGATACAGTAACACTGCTGCAACAATATGCTTCTAATACACTTAAGGGCACCACATCTGCTACATGCTGTAACATGTAATTTTAACAGTTGTTTGAACTAGCAATGCCCATAAAGGGACTGGGACTTAGCTTTGGCTATAAACATGTGAACAGTACATTGAAGACTGCTCCTGCAACTGTTAAAGATTTTCTGTATTTACCTGTTTAAAATAAACTATTAAACTAAACTAGCTACTCACCAGGCGGTCCCATAGCACACATGACCTGGATATCCACCAGGTTGATCATCGAGCAGTCCTTCATATCATACCAGTTCCAGTGGTCCAACCACTGGCGCAATAGCTCCACAGGAGGCTGAGCACCATAAACCTCCCTGGCTGGCATGTTCACATCATCCACAAACACCACCTGGTCAGACAGAACATTGGAATACTTAGGTGCTTTTTAGTGAGGCAGGTAAAAGCACAAAAGGACAACAAAATCCAAAAAGTCTTGCTTGATATGGAGTTATGCAGACAACCACAGGGGAGAAAAACAAAGGCACTCCGTCCTCTGGTGAAATGATAATAACATTACATCACATTTTAAGCTATACAGCTGAAATGTTGACCCCATATGAACTGTGTGGAACCTTAGATCCTCCTGGCCCTCCTGGTGGTTCCAAGCCTAAATCTAAAGGTGATCATGCTTTTTTCATCAGGGCCCCTCAACTTTGGAACGGCCTGCTTGAGGAGAAAAGGTTTGCAGAATCATTGACATCTTTTAAATAACTTCTTAAAACCCATTTTTTACAGGCTTGATGTCATCATTTTATTCTTCCGAATCTTTTCTTTTTTGTTTCTATTGACATTATTCAATATTGTCTTTTTATCCTTCTATTCTTTTGTTTCAAACTACTTCTAAATAAAAGGACTGCATTCCTCTTATTGTTATTCTCTTTTAAAGTTCTATCTCATTTCTTCTGTGTTCTGGGGTCTTTTCTTGTGTTTCATCTCAATTTATGCTTAATTTTGTCCTGCCTTTGTTTGTCCTCACTGTTTTGCTTCAATTGTTGTAGGTATTCTGCTCTTGCTTTCTTTGTCAAAGAACTTTATAAACTCTGTTTTTAAAGGTGCTTTATAAATAAATGTATTATTATTATTATTATTATCCAAAAGAAAAATACCCATGCCCCACAATATAGGAAATCAACTTCACATGTTCATTTTCCATGAAAATGTTACAGTATACAGAGAAAACATAGCAAAAAGACCATATATACATACTGTATATGTACAGAAAAAAACATATATGTACAGAAGAAAACAGTGTAAGGGGAAAATAACTAGCCTATATCCAATCCATATACGTGTGTGTGTGTGTGTGGGTGTGCGTGCGTATGCGCACGCGTGTGTGTATTCATATGCAAATTGTTGAAGGCTATATCGGTATTTGGTGTTTTTTTTCTCAGAATTTGATATATATATGTTCACTTAATGTTAATTACTGTCATATTCCATTTTTGTTTATGGGGCTTAATTCATCAATCGAGCACACTCAGAAGGTTTAATTCAGACTGGTTATGTGTTTGACAGATCCTGATGAAGACGTAAAGTCTACATGTGTAGCTCTGTTTGTTTGCCTTTGCTTGAACAAGAAATTTATTGTATCATTTTGCCAGAAGAAGGATTGCCTTAGTTTTTTTCCCCCTGTGGTTGTCTGCACAACTCAATACCACATGATGTTTGATATTCAGAGCTTTACTGTTCTCTTTAGATCTACACTTTTTACACCTGCATCTCAAATTAAAACTGTGCTTATTATAAAAAAAGATTACAAATCTTTACAAGTGCCAACATTTTAGTGACTCACTTCGTTGATATGATATGAGCACAAACTGAAAAACAAGCAAGTCGTACCAATATAAAAAGCATATGAACACAAGAAACAGGCCATACCATTTTCTTCCCCAACGGAGGGCCGAACACCCCCTTGCGCCGCTTATCTAGCTTAGACATAATAATGTTTTGGGTCTGGGCGGCTGTAGTCTGGGCTGAGAAGTTGATAAATAATGGGCTGTACACATCCTTCTGCAGCTGATTCAATAGGAAGTCCTGGGCAGGAGATATTAAAAATATGAACACAGATTATCATCACATGTCATAGTATGGAAGTTTATTGTATATTATCCCCATGAATATCTATACATACATAACACAATAAAGCAAAATGGCACCACACAGTCATAAGACTGCAAAAAGAGATATAATTAGGAAAAAAAATGCTTTAAAAATAAGTGTATGATAATTAAGGAAATAATTACAAGAACTTACTTGTGAAGTATACATTTTGTGTAAGGTTGCAAATTGTAAGCGCTTTCCTTAATCTATCATTGTGTTTCTCACCCTCGATCAAAGTTTTATTTCCACAGCAATAGAGCTGAAACTAACAATTATTTTCATAGTCAATTAATCTGTTGATTATTTACTCAATTAATCAATTAGTTGTTTCGTCTTTAAAATGTCAGAAAAAGGTGAAAAATATTGATCAGTGTTTCTTAAAACTCAAGGTGAGGTCCTCAAATGTCTTGTTTTGTCCACAACCCTAAGATATTCAGTTTACTGTCATGGAGGAGTAACAAGAAGAAAATATTCACATTTGAGAAGCTGAAATCAGACAATCTGGATATTTTTTCTTTAAAAAAATACTCAAAATAATTAATAAATTATCAAAATAGTGGGCAATTAATTTGATAATTGATTAATAATTGATTATTCAATTAATTGTTGCAGTTCTACACAGCATCATATTGCTCATTCTCTGACAGCATTATGAAACCTATAAAGACAAACAGGCCTACAAATTAAACACATGTAAGTGAATACCAGACAGCATTCAGAGCAGAGTACCAATTAATTGATCATCAATTAATCATTATAATTCCTGATTTTGTGTGTTTTTACTGGGATACAGAACACCTTATGTGACTTATGAAGGTCTGGGAATGTCATCGACATAATTCAGTTAAAATTAATTATCAACTTGGTTTATAATTGCAGACTTGGAAAAGAAGAAAATGTGCATTTGGTTGAGAACGTTTCAAAGTAATTTCACTCTCTATTCTCAATCAGCATGCCAAAGACAGCCTACACAGGTAGAGTAGACAAGTTAATAATTTTCTATTTGATCCTGGCAAACGGTCGTGATAGGCTTTGTAATCTAATTAAAAGTGGCATTTAGTGAGTATTTCATTAGATAAAAACTGGATATCAGTTGATCCCTGAAAATGACTGTGAAATGAACTAGGATGTTAGTTACCCTCTGAGGATCTGAAGTATCTGAAGATATGATCTAAAGTAATGCTCTGCAGGTCACAAGGGTAAAATCAATGAGTTTTTGATTTTGCTTTGAGGTATACAAAAGGGCATTTTACTTAAAGCTAAAAGAGGCTTTTACAAAAGGCCATTTTGATAAAAATGCCCTTTTGGACAAATGACCTTTTCTGTTTCTATGAACAAAGAACAGAGAACATAGTCATGTGCGATTCGATGTCTATTATTAAGATTGAATCTCTTTTCATGGTGCTTTCATTATGTACCATGTGAGATCAGAGCTCACACGTATATAAGAATGCACACAGTGCTCATCATACATATGCTTGTGAAATCATGTGAGTAATGACCTGCATAATTAAAGGGGACTTGTGATGTGAATGATCACAGGCGGCAGCCACGGTGCATCATCATCTTCTTGTCTAAATTATGAAGCAGCTTTTCTCTGTCTCGCTCAAGAGTCCACTGAGGCAGGTGATGGAGCATTGTGTACAGCTGTATGATGCTACTGGTGTAGGCATCATGCCAGCCATATTCTTATGGTCTGAGTAGCTGGTGCTCCTTTATCACTCCTGCCAGATTTGGGATTCAGCCACGGTCCGCTGGTTGCATGGGACAGAGCTGCTCCACCATGCACACAGGCAGGAAGTGGAGAACAAGGCAGGCTCCCCAGTGAGATGATCTCTATTCACCCCAGAGTCTCAAGTTTGAGCACACTAATGGATGAACTAATGAAGCAAAGGGAAGGAGGGGGGATTAGTCCTTGATATAAATAGCTGAAGGTCTGCTGAGAGATACTCAGTATTCCTCCAAGGTGGCCGTTTCACACCTGGTGTCTGCGGCTGTGTTGCCTCCAAATGATTTGTGTGTACAGAGCACTTGCTTGAGTTTCCTGAGGCTGGAGCAACGCTGCTTAGAAACAAATGCTCACTCATGCTACACAATGATGTTATTGATTTCACAGGCAGTGTTTTTCTGTACATGATAATAATCATTTCTGCTATTAAAAATTGCTTCCAAACCCCAATTCCCTTGGAGAACAGACGACAGGCAGAAAGAGAAGCAGACAGAGCTATAAAAAAAAAAAAAAAGCAGACCAATTTAGCTCATGCTTATTATAGGTACCCTGTGGAGTTTTTGATCACGTGTACAGTAGCACAATGGTGCAAGGTTTTGATGAATGGGTCCCAGTTTTGGTTGTATCCTGGGACTCACAGGCATGAGCATGCAGGTGGGCCTGATACCCAGTCCTGCCAATGGTTTCCTGCTATGCCATTGATTGACAGCTGGTGGCAGTTGGTGCCAAGAGACACAGCAATGTGCTAGCAAACATACACGTAGCGAGCAAACGCATGTACACAATGACAGTTTCAAAATATTCAAAAATTGAACTTAATGAGGAAAGAAATGCATGTTTGTTAGATACACAAAATTAATTTTGGTGAGAAACACTGAATGTAGGAGCTACAGTGTACTGCATGCTATACACACATCCAATACAGATAAGTGATTCAATTCAGAAAAGAATGGGATCAAACTAGAAAACCAGAAAATCTGCACACCCGTTAACACCCATTTCTGTAGTGCACTTCTTGAATTTGTGTCAGGTTAAATGTAAAAATCAGTAACAAGAACAAGGAGGTGATAATGTAGTCGAACTTATTATTCCCTTATAGGGCTGCACCTATAAAGCTTGTTTTTAAAACAATTAATCTATATATTATTTTTTCAATTAATCGATTAATTTATCGACTAATGATTATTTCTGTTATTATTCAAATATATAACAATCAATTTACCTAAAACACATACCCAAAAAATGTCTCATTAATATTTCGATATTTTTTCAATCATAAGTCTGAAAAATAGACCCATACAGCACATTAGAATAATGGTAATAGTGGCATATTTTTAAAAAATTGTCTAATTTCCACACTATTTAATAGACTAATGTCAGATGCCTGATCAGAAAAACACTGGACCTCAAGTCAAAAGGAGCTATGATGCATATTAATTTAAAAACTTATCACTGTCAACCCTTCACTCAACTGTACAATCAGTATTTTGACTTAAAACTGAAACTGCTTATGACATGGAGTTAGTTCATCACTGGAGTCATACGCAAGTAAGATGATCACTGGCAGTTTATTTTTTCATCTGTGTGAGCCAAAGAAAATACTTTTCTGCCAACTGAAATGAATTACATTAGTTTTAGCCATTTCTCACTCATACGTGGCTGATAAAGTGAACAGAAAGTACAAAACGGCAGAATAACACCGTTAGATGATGCATGGTGTCAAGTTAACAGCAGCGGAGCAGACATCACTTTTAACACTGGAATGATGAAGAAACTTCTAGAAGATCTATCTTAAGTGACTTCTGTTAACAGAAACATGACCCACATGTTGATAATCCTCATATATCGTGTTTGGGTGCTGACACAAAGTAAACAAAGTAAAAGTGCTGCTGCTGCTTCTAC
>JAJHUR010128241.1:1637-49674 GCA_027495735.1 Lutjanus campechanus
TTCAATAAATGCTGTTCCAAATTAAAAGACATAATTGTGTAAATAATCGTGATTTCAATATTGACCAAAATCATCGTGATTATGATTTTTTCCATAATTGAGCAGCCCTATGATAAGTGCTGATGTTAAAAGTGTTTGCACAACAAATGTTATGGCACTTTCGTTCATATGGCAGCAGAACATTGAAATAAAAGTGCTCTTTACACTACTTTTGAATTCATTCTTGGAGTTTGCATATACAATGCGATTAATCGTGATTAATCAGGCAAATTATGCGATTAATTGCGATTAAAGATTTTAATCGTTGCCCAGCCCTAATTATATCACTTAAAATTAGGAATAAAGAGATGTATATTATTTATACTCTTTATTCATCACTTTGCAGTACCTTACAGTAGTTACAGTACTTCATAAAAGAATAGAAACAGAAGTATCAAACAGCTTTATAGCTACTATTTATCCCTTCCACCTATTCCACCCCATCATCTGACACCTCAAAAAATAAATAAATAAATAAATAAAAATAAAGGAAGAACAACAATAACAACATTTAAAAACCATATGAAAAATGTACTGCGCATCTCAGTGAGTCTGGGGTGAGCTCCTACAGCAATTATTTTGCAGAGGGCTTCTGAATTATGTGAGACAAAGCAGTGAAGAGCCTCACAGCTAATGACAAGTTTGACCTTTCAGGGAGACCGGAGTGGTCGTTCTTCCTGGCAGCATTTTTGAAGGAAGGAAGCAGCAGATGGTAACATGCTAAAATACACACACATTTAAAAAAAAAGCCTGTCTTTAACTTTAATTATCTCCATTAAGATGGAAAAGATGAGGCTATTGCAGAGAGCTTTTCATCGGTGCTTGTAGAGGTTGTTGGTGGGATGAATATGGACATGGGCCTGCACAAGCCATCAAGAAGTAGCACTGGAAATATGATGATAATGTGAAGCATTCACTGGATAATGTCATTAGCCGGTTCATATTGTCTACATAATTTGCGTTGTTGTTGTTTCCCCACAGGGATTGTAACATATTTATAGATGTTTGCGGGAGTCATTATGGTCGTTTGCTATGACCACATCAATTGTTTAAGACCATTGCAACACAAAACAGAATTCATAGCTGTACTTGTTTGGTGGAAGTTTTTGCAAAACTAATTTAAAGTTCTGGAGATCAATAGCACCAGTGGGCTCATCCTCTAACTTATAGATTATGAATTTGAAATTGCTTGCCACTCCCATGTAACCCATTACTGTGCTTCAATGGAATTTGGGAAAGTAATTTCAGCACCTAATGCAGTCAGGTTTTAAACCTCTAATAGGTCAAAGCAGCCTCATGTGGACTGTAAGGAGTCTGGTCGTACTGTGTCCATGGTCACAGTCTCAGAGTGATGATTTCAAAGCACCTCAGTCTCACAGGTCATCAGGGACAACAGCAGAAGACTTTCTTCTTAAATTTTCATCATGTCCAGAGATTTCAAATGCAAGAGGATTTCACAGTCTTTGCTCAGACTACCACATTTGAATTTGTAAAGAAACACTTTGTAGGGCTCAGGAGGCAAATGAGTTGTACAAAGGCTCCTTTATTTTTTTTAATATAATACATTTCTTTGAAAGGTCATGCAATATGCTTTTGGTTTTTACTGTACAAATTTTAAATTAGAAGTTGATATCTAAGCAGAAGTTTTTATTTCTGCAATGCGGCTTTTTACAAACCAGCTGGACAAGACCGGGAGACGCTTTAATTTATTAAAATGTATTTACAACAGCTTAGTCAGTATAATACATACTGATGGCTGCATGAGTGTTTGGAGAGAAATGTTTAAAATTATAGGTAGAACATACATAAAATATTCATACATAAAAAGAATCAGACGTTTTCAGCATACCATGCTCCAGGTGGTGCTGTAGTACTCGAGATCAGTCTTGTTTTAGGTCTTGTCTCAGTCTCAACCACATTTTGCTTGGTCTTATCTTGGTCTCTGACAAAGAAGATTCAGGATTTTATTCCAAACCGGTTAAGACCACAACTGGGGACTATTTACTAATTGCCTGCACCTTTGTCTGACTTATTTGTTAATAATAGGATGTGAATCTATGACTGGTTGTGAATCTCCCTGTCTCAAAAGCAACCAATAGTTTGACTCATTTCTAATTTTGAAATTTTTGTTATTGTTAAAGCCCTCCCCGCCCTTCTTTACACGCAGTCCCAGAGAGAGAATGTGGGAGACAGGAGAAGAAACTGTGACTGTCTGGGAGAAAATGTCAGCCAGATCTTCTGTAACAAAATCTGGCTACAAAAACCACAAAGAGTTCATCTGCAAAACTGTGTTCTTGGGTTCCCTTCTAATCAGAACCACGTTTTTGCCTGTGATAAACAATTATGAGATAGGCGGCATTGCTATGTGGCTAATGTATATAAAAATGCATTATATCACCATTAGCTAATGTCAGCTCCTCACTTGGATAAGAGAGGAAAAGACTACAAGTCTTGTTCTAGTCTCGATCTCAACATGCTCTGGTCTTGGTCATGACTTGGTCTCAGTTTAGGTCATTTTGTCTACAACACAGGTTCTAGGATCTAAATGAAAAATGGCTCTAAGACACAGAAAGTTTGAAATTCATGAAATTGTGCTACAGATTTACACTTTAACTGCATATGATAAAAGATTCAAAATGTCAAGAGGAGTACAGTAAAATATGATATGGTTTAGATAAAAGACTTCCCACATCTAAAACACTGCAAGCTCTAGCATACCACCCACGAGCGTTTCGGGGCTGACACCACACAGACTACTGTTATCATCCTCAACAGTCTGCTGTGAAGCTGAGAAACAAGAAACAAAGCGGAGCTCATCTGTGTCGATAATGATTTTGCCCAATGACCTTGACAAAGTGCAAATAGCACATTTCCATGTGGAGCGTTGCCCTCGGCTCCTTTCAATCCTCTGTCTTTGGCTCTGCAGCGTTGACCCTTTTAGCTGTGCTCAATTTGTTGGTTACAAGACAATCTCAATGCCAACAAAGAGTGGGCGTTTTCTTTTCAAGTGAGAGATTTTGCATGAAATGCCCCGGCAGTGTTCCTGCCTCGCACTGGCCCACTGGTCTTCACAGATTTTCAGTTTCACCCAGGAGCAACGGGGAATCAACACTGATGTTATGTTTCGGATCACATCAAAAGGATCGAGTTCTCCACATCATAGCTGGTGGGAATCTGCTGGCCCCGTCTTGCATATATTCCGACCTTCTCATTTTATCACCATTTTGCCAGCGCTGCCCACTTCATTTTGAATTCTCCAGCACTGCCACACAAGCAGTAAAGACGACAACTTCTGAGCCCCTGAACATCATGCTGGGAAGAGAATGTATTACAAGTCTTCTCTGAGAGTTGGTAGTGCCAAAAAAATTCCTCTTACCTTGTGTCAACTGGGACTGTCCCACCTGTTTTACTAAAATGACTTTCAGGTCTTTTGGGGAATGAGTCTTTGCTAGATGGGACTGCACATGCCTTTTGTGTAAATAAAAAGATGCACATTTGAAATAGTAATACATCATATACGTGTTTAGGCAAGGAAATAGGTTACAAATGATCAACTCACTTCTTTTGCACTTGCTGTAGTCATGCATACACTATATGGTTGCACACATAACTGTTATTTGCTGAAGAGACCGTGCATGCAAAGCAAAAATACTTTGCACCAACTTGAACGCACCCAAATTTACATCTTTGTGCAGGATTTGGTCATTCCAAACAGTTGCTATTAAAACCATGTAATCATTGCGCTCCATCAAGCCAGGCAAGTACAAGAGAGTTTTTCCAGTGCTTGAACATTTATGTAAGTGGACCTTAAGGAAACAAGCGTGTCGGCTTTGATAGATTAGTTTATAGAGGTGAAACACTCTCAACACAGTCTGTGCTTGATGAAGGGGGTTATTTGTCTGCACAATGCTCTTTTTGGAACCACATCTGAGGTGTAATCATGTGCCAGATTGGCTATGGAACATGATCTACTGAATTTGGACTTCAGTATAATGTATCAGTATGCAGAACCTAGTTCAAAAAGGTAAAAACTTGCAGGGTCACAAGATAACCTTTTCAAAAATGAAGGACAGGATAACATCGCTCATGTGGCACCGCTTTTACATTTCATGGTTGGATTCAAACGAACATAAAACATGGACATGCCAAAACAAAACAAACTGCAAACACAGATAAAACTGATGGTGTTGTGCAAAAAGTGAAGCTTGACATCTATGTAAAGTTATTGTTATTTTGTTATTTTTCTAATGTCTCCACCCTTTTTCCTCTTGGACATCATACAGTTTGGGTTGCTGTAAATTAGGTTACTGTGCTTTTTTTTTTTAAAAACGTGTAGCTAGCTACTGTGTCTATGATTGATTATCCTGTGGTGGTTCTCAGGGTGCATGGTATTTGAGTTTGTAGTAGTAGTAGCACAGGCTATGCCCTTTTGAATTGCTGTTTTGCAATTTTTTGTCCTGACCCGCCATAATTATCTACTTTAACTTCATACTGATTCCCCCACTTACATTGCTCAAAATCACATATGCTGTACCTTACAGTATGTCCCCACCACTTTTCAACACAAAGTGATGCCGAAGTTTGGTTCCAAAATGAAAACGTCCTTGAATTCTAACTTTTGCTGCACATTACTTGAAAAACAGCACTATGTTCTAAGACTGTCATGAATCTATATCCTATATAAAAGAATGGACCAACTTTCTCTTCATTTTAATTTTTAGTGAAGCAATCTCCTTTTATACTAGCTAGATTTATGCATAGTGTTAGGAATCATGCACTATTTATACACTCGTTGAGTTATTCCTGGCCACAGCACTGTGTTTTGGGGGAAGCAGCTCGAGGCTGAATCATGGGATCGGTCAAAAAACAGATATACATTAAAGGGGCCATCTGTCCGTTCAGTCTCTTCGGTTTGTAATGCAATTTAACATTGATAAGCCTACAAAACTAAAGTATAGAGTACATCTGCCTCGAGCAATACACCTGGCAAGTATGGAAAAAAATTGAATAAAGTCAGGATTTCTCTTCCATTTACAAGCCAAGGGGTAGTGATATATCTCAAATTGACAGATGCAAAACTGTCTTCAGTGCATGGCAGTCATTTCCCGTTTAAATCTAAAGCCTCCAAGTTATTCTTTTAGTAGTGCTCCACAAAAAAAGAAAAAACTCAAAGTGACATAAAAGTTAAACGTTATATTTAGAAATAATAGAAAAATGTCTGATTATTATTTCAAAAATCTAGTAATTTAGACATTAGACTACTGAGGCGAGAGAGGAAGAAAAAGCACTCAAAGAATGAGGAGAAGCACAAATGGTGAAATACATGAGCAGAAGAAGGAGAAGAAGCACAATGAGGAAAAGGAAAAGAGGAAGCAGCACAAGAAGGCAAACATACCAGATCCGTGGATTTGATTCGTAGTCAGGAAACCTCTTGGCTTAATGGCTGCCGTCTCTGGCTCACCACACAGTGGCATGTTAGAATTTTCCTGCCATGGCTGTCAGGTCTGTCAGAAGACATGCACCTGGCTTCATCAAAGTTGCCAAGGTTGCATGGCTGCTCCTCTGGTAGCTTTTGCACCACCTCGGCATCGTCCAGGGCATTGGAGAAAATTTCCAAACTGATGTTGCTCCAGCTCTTGACAGTCAGAATACATAATAGCAACTTTATCATACTGTACATATCATCTCTCAGGGGCAAGCCAGAGTAAAAAAAAAAAACCTCCATAACACACAGGCTGGAGCATACATGGAGAGAAATGTGACACAGTGTTGAGAGAATGAGAATGATCCTTGAGCTGCACCGACTGACAGATGGCCCCTTTAATGTATATCTGCTTTTTGACCAATCCTGTGATTCAGCCTCATGTTGATTTCCCCTAGAAAATACTCCTGTGGCCAGGAATAACTCAAAGTGTATAAATAGTGCATGATTCCTAACACCATGCATAAATGTGGCTAGCAGAAAGGGGGGGATTACTTGAAAATGAAAATGAAAGAGAAGGTTTTATATTCTGAAATTTAGGATGTGGGTTTATGAAATCACATAGAAAAACATAGCATGGATGATTTGATCAGTTTAAAACTTTAGTGCAGTTTTCTAAGAAATGTGTAAGAAAAGATAACATTTAAAGACAACTTTAATTTGGAGGAAAATAACCATAATTCCCTATACATGTCATGCCTCATTTTTTGCAAAACACTTGTCTGTTTTATATGCTGTTTACAAAATGTTTTGCTTTGTTTGTTTAATGTTTCTGAGAATAGATAACTAGCTGACCACCAGCAGTGAGAGCAGGAGTATGAGTCTTGTGACTTTATGTTCCATAAGGTAAAGCTGTAGGTGGATGCCATATATCTGGAAAGTCACAGTTTTTGCTGTCGAAAGGCCACAAACCCACAAACTGGGGAGGCTTTCACACCAGACACCTGGGCCCAGATCTGAGTACACCTGACTCAAATGTCCACCAGTTTGTTTGATTAGTATGAACACTACATACTATACCCCGGTTTATTGAGCCGTGCCAGGATCCACTTGAAAAAGTGTCTCTCTTGTACAGTTCACATGTAGTTGTGTACATTCAGGTGGGGGTGGCTGTAGTTCACTGGTAGAGCAGGCTCATCCACTAATCAGAAGATGGGCGGTTGATGTCCTGGCTCCCTCCAGTCTGCATGCATCTTGCTGAACCCCTTGCACCTTGCATTGTAGCTTCTGCCATAGGTGTATGAATGTGTGTGTGATTGGGTGAATGTGATGAGTTGTAAAGCGCTTCAAGTGGTTGTAAGACCAGAAAAGCGCTATATAAATGGAGTCCTTTTACCATTCACATTTGGTGTAAAAAAAATACTACTGTAAAACAAAACAAGGAAGTGGACTGCTATTGGGATTTTCTCAGCAAATGTTGCGTAAATGATGACGCAAGTATACTCAGGTACAGAATTACATTACTAATGTGAAAGCTGAGTGGGGGGAGTAACTAGGTCACCTAGGTTTTCTACTAGCTAGGAACATTTATTATCACTCAGATTTTTTCTTAATGAGACACTCAATGAGACACCCAGCTTTACTTATTGGGACACTCAACATTGATATGATACTGCATTTCACTATTTCATGCCAAATCTCCAGAGCTTTAACCATCCCTAAAATCATGCATTTTCTTGTGGCTCCAGCTACATGCTGTAGCTGTTTCAGACACACTTCCCACAACAAAACCCACTAGACTGTCATATACACCAGTTACCCACAAGACCATCTTCCTAAAGGAGGGAGCCTCAACCAGTAACAATGGAAAGAAGAGTTTGAAGGAGAAGACGAAGCATAAGAATGAGAAGAAACAAGGGCAGACACAGTAGAAGCTGGAGGGAAACAAGGTAAGATAAGGTAAGGAAGTCAAGGAAGCAAGACAAAGCATGATGAGAAGTAGCACAAGAGCACTGGGGACGGACAGTATACTAAAATCAAACCCTCAGATTCTTAGCTCGAGATATAGTATTTTGACAGTGATTAGTTTATATTGTATTCTTATGTAACTTTAGACACTGTTGAACTGTCCTGTAACTGATGTGAGAATTATAATCAGCAGGGTTTTCAACAGGGATGAGATCATCTGATGAAATGAAAGTGTATAACAGTGTGTCATCTGTATAAAAATGGGAACTGATACCAACTTTGTCTAATGGATGCAAAAAAAAGGCAGATGAGACTAATAGTCTACAGCTACAGTAGCAGCTTTGTAAGTTTGAAGTGCTTTGAGCTAAATACTAACATCAGCATACTAACATGCTCACAGTGACAAAGGTGATGCCAAGCAGGAGTAACTACAGTGATCACCATCTTGGTTTAGCCTGTTAGCATACTAACATTAGCTAATCAGATCGAAGCATAAAGTACAGCTGAGGCTGATGGGAGTGTCATTAGTTTTGCAGGTGTTAGGATTTTCACCTGAACATGGCACAGGATGAAAAGTTAAGGGATCATCAGAGTTATCACAATTCATCCTGAGGTTGACAGAAATGTGTGTACTCAGTTCTGGTGTTGACAGCCAATTGTTTTATCTAATTAGCTCCTGAGTTACATGCATCTATATAATCAGCAGTCATTCACTCAGGTCTACATGCAATCACTTCACTGAAGCATTACAGTTGATAATATTTTTAATCATACATTAACCCTATTCACATTAATCAATTGAGTTCTTAATTTACACAACACAATGGCTATATACAATCAAATAGAATATGCAAAAATTGGCTGTAAACACAATTGTTTTAATTAATGACGTATTCACTGAGCAGACATCTTTTTGAAATGCTGTTAAATTGTCTCAGTGGTTCCACCAAGACGCAGAAACATGATGGAAAAATATTCAATTAAAAGTTGCCATAGAGACAAAAGACAGAGCACTTAACGTGACCAATTAAATGTCTTTAAAATGTCGGGAAAAAGGTAAGATGTAGTGGCAAGACAACACATAAGCCTGCCTGTACCTCTAGCATGTCATGATGTGCATGCATCATACTACATATTCACTCTACAGTCAGATAGCCGCTGCAATCCTGCTGTGATAATGCTGGTAATTTCTCAACTTGTCAATACAGTCAAATCCCCGGCTCAGGGGATGAATGCACCACTATATAATTTTCTGAATCTGGCGAAGGACTGGCTGTTGGGTCAACACTCAGATGGATCAGAGAACATCATATGGAAATGACTCAGTTCAAATCCAGGAGATGTGAAATATGGTTGTTCTGGATTACGTGTGTTGAGGAAATCATTGGCACATGTATTCATGCAGGCATGCAAATATAGTCATGCAAACAAAACATCTCCTACAGCTACACATACACACATGTGCATACAATTCAACTCTGTGCTTTTAATTGGAATAAAAATAGGACTTTAATGGGAATAAAAATTGGAAGAGGGGAAGAAGTATAAAAAGAAACAGATGTAATTTTAACCGGGGAGTCTTAACTCTGGGCAATGTGCGACGTAACGGGGCTAAGCAGGGGCTTTGCACAGTGATCCACATGGTGTGTGGCTTTATGAGAGGGCAGATGGTACCACTCAAGCAGGAAGTGATTGACATAATGACATGGCCGACCGTGGAATGTGGGTGTATGTGTGCACTGAACGAATGTGTGCGTGGCTGCATGTGTCTGAAGATACATCTTTAAAGTGGATTCAAAGAATTCACTCCTTTTTTCCAATTAAACCCTGTTATTTTTGTGTGTATGTGTGTGGGTGTGTGTGTGTGTGATGTCCAGGAATTGCACTCTGTTTTGTCCGCACGTTGACACATCAAGTGATAGCTGATGCAAGACAAAGGCCAGTCTCATCTGACTGATCATGCATGAAAATCCACTCACACTTTGAACTCTAGCAGGTCATATCTCACCGTTAAATAACTTCAGCACTTCAGTTCCTGTTGTGTTAGCGGGCTCCATATCTAACTACCTAAATGTCTGTGCGTCATCTGCAAGATAACGGAGAAAACACGAGGAGGACTCCACTTTCAGCCTGTTATGATAAATGGAAGTAATTATTTTCTTCTATTCTGGGGAGAACCTTAAGAACTGCTGGGGAAAAAAGGCTCACTTAGCGGTCACATGCAGAGAAGTGGGGCTTTAATGTCTGGAGTCACATAATTTGTTATGACTTGGGTACCAACACAGGGTGGACAGACAAGGATAGAGAGTTGAGCCGAATTTTCATACTTGGTAATTACGTCAAAAGGAAGGCCGAATTGCTCACAGGGGTTAGACAAGGTGTTCTTCAACCAAAAGATCATGTGGTTGATCCCTGAAATGTGTGTCTATCAGCAGCTACATCGGTCCTATCTAAGGGCCTCCTTTATGCTTAACATTAGATATGCATACAGACGGAGCCTTCTGTTCGTACTCTGTATTCATTTTGTCCGTATTTGTGCACATTTTCTGAAAGCTTTCGGAAACCGAGCAGTACCGCTGGAAGTCCCGGGGGCAGTGTAGCAGTGTAGCCAATACTTATAGTGAGACAGGACCACAGGACATAACAAAGAAGTCCACATGTTGCAGTATATTTAATGGTCTCCGGTTTTGCCTCTTTCTCAAAAGGTACATTATAGCAACCTCCTCCAGCATCACCATGTTTGTTGTCAGAACACTTTTGACTCTTCTTCTTCTTTAGGGTAACTTTTGACTCTGAGCAGCACCCTTTACCCTTTAGTGGATGTATTGCTCAACATCTATACCAGTGCTGTGCCTTTGAGCATGTTACATAGGGATTCATGATGAAATTTACACTATTATTTATTATTCTGATAATGAAATTAAAGATATTAAATACATCTATTGGTTTATTTGATAGATTATTTCAAGACATTTAATTTGAATTCTCAGGCAAAAAATATAAAAGCAAAAGTACTTTTGTGAGGGTTTTGATGTACTTTTCCAGAAAACTTTGAAGAGTCAGAACTGTTCTTTGTTTTTGTTGTAGTGATGTCATTTGAGATGGAATATGGGATATTAAATCATCCATCTTTACTCGCTACATTTTTGTCTTTCTTACCCTCTGGTAGGCATAAACAACAGGTTAACTTATTTTTGAAATACAAAAATGTGCATCCAGAGGGTTACACAATCCATTAGTGCATTTACATTCACCTGTTCTTTTTTTCCAGGAAAGACCGTTTTCAAAAAACAAAGTTGAATTTTTTACGCTCGTCTGAAATGGAAAAGCAGACCTGAACATGAAAACAAACATTGATGTTATATTTCCATTACATTTTCTACAAGGTTTTACATCATTTAAAGTTTGATTGGCACCCTATTTATCTACGTCCGACTGAAGAATTAGCTCCACCAACTTTATCTCAAACTCCAACACATGATAATGCACATTTGCACTACATTTGGAGGGAAACTTGGCTATTTAGAGCCAGTCTAGGAAAGAATATGAATTCAGTGACTAAAATGAAAACTAAGGGGAGAACTTTGCACTTGCAGTGTGAGATAATAATCATTAGTCTGTTAAATATACGGTAATTGTCTGTGGATCCTAGTTAAAGGTCATCACTAATCAAACAGAGATCAGTACTTTCCAGTTAATCACGAGGGTGAAACTATTTCATTATATACAATCAATGTTATGTTTTTTTTTTTTTTGTTTTTTTTTTTCTTTTCATGCTTCTAGTTTTGTGAGTATGAATTTAAGTGTCAGTTAGGCTTAACCTTGATTCAAATCCAATTTAATTATTTCTTGTATCCCGGAGATAGCTGCTTATTATACATATCACAGTAAAATGTATGTAAAGATATATTTCAGTCAGGGGAGACAAGTGAATGAAATAAATATAAGGTTTATTATAACAAATGATGTGTGATAATTAAGTCTTGACACAAAGCCTTTGGCGTTTGGACTCTATAGGGAGTGGAAGGGTGTCTGCCCTGAGCAGTGGTAGAAATAAATCCCCCCACAGAGTCTAGACACCGGTGCTGGTAGTGGTGGTTGAGGACTCTGCTGAGACTGGGAGGCTGATGTATCTGCAAAGACTGGGCAGTGATGGGGAGGTGGAGGGTGCACACGTTACATCAGACAATGACAGCAAGGAAATTATGAGTGCGCATGTGTGAGAGGAATGAAAGGCAGAATGAATGAGGAATAAAGTACAGGCCTAAGCACTGAACTTTCGGTATAGCTTCATTTCAGCTGATAGGAGCTCAGGCTGTACTTTGTAATCATCACACAGAAGAAGCACTTAAAAAATAGTTGGGACACCATGGGAAACTAACACTGAATATGCTGGCAGCTGAGAGGTTTTGTCTTTTTTTTTCCATTTAAAAATGACAGCTACTATTGCCACAGCTACTGATAGTGTCACCTCAACTAACACAGCAGCTTTTCAAAAACAGTCTCATCACAGATCAGCACCTCTCCCAACAAGCAACATCACATAACATCAAACTGGCAAAGAAGGACTGTAAAAATGACAAAACCACAGGTGTTTGAAGGAGATCAGGTTGACGTATAGTATGAAGAAAGTGGACAGACTCTGCAAGAGGAGCATGTGCTTCTATTCTTCTATTCAGTCTTTTTGTCATAAGGAGCTGAACTAATTTAGCAGTTTTCTTGAAAAACCTGTAAAACAGACACAACCCAAGCACAGAACGGTCAGACTGGGTGTGTCAGGTGTTGCGTTGAGCTCTAAAATAATTAATATGACACAAAAACCTATCACATCTGTTTGAAGAGGGTCATCATGAGCCCTTGGGGAACAATGTTTAGACTTGAGATTTTACACACACACAAAAAAAGAAAAAATGCACTTTTAAATCCTGCTTCTTGGAAAACAAATAGAAAGGAAAAAGAGAGATTTAATGTTTGCAAAAATGTTTGCAAAAAAATGTTTTGCACTTGAAAAACGTGTAAAGTTTGCAGCCGCTCGCTTTTGTGTACTGAGGCGTTGTGGACACTGAATTAAAATCACAGTGTGCCAACGTTGGCTGTTCCTCTCTCCTCTTTTGGCTACTGTAACTGGTTCAGTTTCATTCAGCCATTTTCCATCCTTTCTTCCTACCTTTCATTGCCATTATGTTTGACTTTTTTATTGTGTGCACACGATAGAGAAAGGTGACTTTAGGAGCTATTTAGTATTTTCCTCCTTCTAACTGAAGCTCCCTGCACAGTTAGTTAAATAGGGATCACCTGAGGGCACAATGTGTGTGACATGTGAAGTGTTTTTCATGAAATTTAAATGATGCTTCTCAGTTTGTGGTAAATATTTCTTGTTTTTTCTTTGAGATTGCTTACTGATTTTCTCTTAGTGGCAACATGCAGTACTGTAGCTGCTTGCTAGCTGTGTTTTGTCCTCTCTTGACAACAGAAATCAGAGATAGGAGGACTTATTACAGACATTTGTCACCATCTGATTGGTCTTTATATGTTTTTGTTGTGTAGTGGTGGTGGAGCTTTGAAACCTGTCCTCCAAGTTTGAATTGTTGCTGTAGCATGCTGGGGAAGGATACTACTACAAATTAACATCTCAGTACACGGCACAAGTACACATAAACGAAACTTAAGGTATGAAGACCAACCAGTTGGAATAATGAGTGGAAAGGTCATAAAAAAATAGTTGGCTTTATATGGTTTTATGGCAACAAGAAGTTAATATAATGTTAGAGTTACCAATAAACCTTCATACTGTGTTGATTTTGGAGGTCCCTGTGGACAAAAGCGAGTTTCCATCACCATGGCTTTTACCTGCACTTAGTCTTTTGAGGAAGGATTTTCATCTCCTGCATGGATGAAGGCTATACAAACTGACTTGTTGTGCAGAGCAGGTCTGGGGGAGGAGCCTGGTTTAATCAGAGCCAGGTGCGGGTCATTAGCACTGCCTGCAGCAGAACCGTGGGCTCTGCACCCACAACCCGAAAATATGGACTTCTTTGTTAGTGGTTCATTTAGATTTGCTGTATATTGATGCTTGAGTCATTATCTCCACCAGGCGTATGCTTGTGTGTGTGTGTGTGTGTGTGTGTGTGTGTGTGACCAATGAGCATGCCCCACATACAGTCCTGAATAGCAAGTATTTTACAAAACCACTGATTGCTCATTTATCTGCACACAATCTCTGTGGTAACCAACAGGAATTTTCCTTTCCCCCTTTTTTTTGGCTTTTTGGTATGCATTTGTGGTGCTAGAGATTTTTTAGTGTAAAATAAAGGAAGAGGGTTCATATTTTTAAACACCCGATTTGCACTTTTAGTCAAAACTTCTGCTGAAATCTGTATCCCCTCCCCAACTCATCCGACTTTACTGCAAGTTCAAGAGGATCACACTCAAAGTCTACATATCATATCAGTGACACACCTTACCTTCCCCTTACCTCCCTCTGAGGGCCTACAGTGGGCTCTAGGATGAGAGTGTGTATGTGAGGATAGACTCTGCTGTTGCATGCTGAGTGATGACGATAGCCGACATAACTAAATCCACCCACAGTTGATTTAAATGGCCGCGCACGGCTCTCTCGCAGCTCGTCACTGTGTCTCCCGTTGCTCTGTATTTATAAGGCGCCCCGGTGCGCGGAAAGGCACAAGCGTGCCTCGTCTCTAGAGAGGCAGAGCGCGTCGCTGCGACTTGGAGACGTTTTTGGATGAAAGACCTGTGCAGCCGCTGCTGAGGAAGAGACGCGGGAGCGCAGGAGTTTTATCCCAAGTTCACTGCAGCTTGCTCTCAGGGGTGAGTTGTTGTTTCATTGCAATGTGCTTCGTTTATTCTTTTGTTTCTGAGGAAAATTAGGCTGCGCATTCCCCTGCTGGATGAGGGTGTAGAAGAGCTATTATTGAGAGAGGATGGAGCGGTCCTGAACTAATGTGCAAACCTGTGGCTACGGCAGGATGTGTTTTGTCTGAAATATCTCTTTGTCACACAAAATATTGGAGTTTGAAGCCTTATTTGTGTTGTTGTTGTTTATATTTTTGCCAAAAAGTGTCGCCAGAACTTGTTGCTTTGGCAAATATCCATAAAATTCAGGCTCGGTGGGAACATCTTGTGCATTTTTGACGATTGAATTGAGGAGAAGGTGAAACCAAACTACACATTTTCATTACTTGTCCCTGCGTATTATTTGCCAAATTCCTAAAGGCTTTATTTTTTACACGTGAAGCGTTTTTAATGTAATTATGTTTTTAAGATTCTTTGCATTTTGTGGTAAATATATCTTGTTTTTTCTTTGAGATTTGTTACTGATTTTCTCTTAGCAACACGCAGTTCTGTAGCTGATTGTTAGCTGTGTTTTGTCCTCTCCGGACAACAAAAATCAGAGATAGAGGGACTTATTACAGACATGTGTCACCATCTGGTTGTTCGTTACATGTTTTTGTTGCGTAGTGGTAGTGGAGATTTGAAACCTATCCTTCAAGTTTGTTTTGGTGCTGTTGCATGCTGGGGGAGGATGATACCTGTCATAACTCTGCATGGTCAGATTAGTATCTTAGTACAGGACACATAAACTAAACTTAAAGTATGAAGACCAATCAGTTGGAATAATGAGCGGAAAGGCCATAAAAATAGCTGGTTTGATGTGGTTTTATGGCAGAACAAGAAGTTAATGTTATGTTAAAGCTACTACAGTGAGCTTTCATATTGTGTTTTTTGGAGGCACCTGTGGACAAAAGTGAGTTTCCACCACCATAACCACAAAAGTAATATCAAAAAATATATATAATCAGAAAAATCTCATCCTCCTTCTTTATAATTGGCTAACGTAGCCCATGACTCATTGAAACTTTGCCTGGGAAAATGTAAACACAGGCTAGTTTAATCTGATTTCCAACCTGGTGGCAGACATTAATAATAAATATAATACATCATCTCACTGATGGTCTTGTTTACTCATGCAGGTCAGGTCAGTAACAAATGTGTTTTCACAGCCAGCTTAAACTCACTGTAGTAGCTTTAATGTAGTTTTAAAAAAAATCAGGAATATGTGACTGATTTTTTGCCCCCAAAGGGCAGCTTGAAAAGAAACCAAATGTTTTTAAATGTTATTTACAAGGTCGTTGCGCAGAGGAAAACTAAAAACTAGTGTACAATAAGAATAAACAACAAACCAGGAATCAACTGCGAATGAATGAACTGCTAACAAGTAGTTTCTGAATTGAACTCCGGATTATGACTGACGTATTTGCCAACAGACTGAGATAAGATACGTTTTAACTGTGCCACAAATGTGTAATGATTATTGTTATCTGTGAATCTGTATTCTTTTGTCTTGATAAAACGTCCATTTAGCTCTGAATCAGGGGTGAAATGGGAACCAATCTTTGCTTGCTCTAGCTAACAGTTTGTTGTTTTTTTTTATAGCAGCAGCCTATAATAAAAAATTGTCCTGAGCCAGACACTGCAGGAATCTCAAAAAGCGATTTTAATCTTAATATTCAGAGCACATTTCCATCAATATTCACATCTGTTATTGGTAATTTCTCATCTTAGGTGGGTGCAGCTACAAAGAGTGAGGATTAAGGGGCCGCCTGCTTAAGTTATTCTTGTGCCCCAGGACAGTTCAGTCAATATTTATGAACGGGCGACACGAAGTGAGGACCTGACCTCTTGAATGTGTGATTTCACCGACATGCGGAGTGTCAGTCGATGTCGAGCTGAATTGGTTGAACTGTGACACTTTTATTCTTGTTGTATTTTCGTGTTACCATAAGCCAGGGCTTCAGCTCTGGCAAAGTTGGTTTTATATCAACATACACTGAAGGACATTCCCTCTTTATTCTGGCCGTTGGAAAGAGTTTTTTAAAAAAAAATAAACAACTCGGTGAGCTGTTGCAGAGGAGCAGGAAAAAAGAGAGTCTGAGTGCGAGAGCTGTTGCAAAGGCAGAGCAGAGAGCTGACCTTGGTGCTGAATGATTCCCGCTGCCCTCCTATACTCACTGCGTTGCGCAGCAGCTTCAGCTGTGTGGATTTATTATTTATTTATTTATTTTATGTTTTCTACATAGTGTAAATTCCAGTCGACGCCACCCACGCGGCCAGAAGCAACGATTTCAAAGAACAAGTAAAACACACTTCAATGGAAGCTAAACGCTTTACTGGAGCGTCAAGCAAATGGTGCCAGGGTGCTTCTTTTTTTGTGCGTAAAGTTCATTCCAAGTGCAGAGACAATGAGGCATTGCAGGGTGTAATAATAGGGCGGGAGGTGCGGAGTGATCGGCTTTAGCAGCGCATGTCTTGTTCTTTTTTTTTTCAATCAAAAGTTGAGCTGTTATGCAAAGAGACGTGCAAGCGTGATCTGTGGCTTAAATAAAAGGAGAAGCTGTTGGTATTACTGCTCATAAGTGCATTTAAGTATTGTGTTTAGTCACTGTGTTTGCTCTTCAATGCCCTATATTCATGCTCAAATTTACAGGCAAGCCTTTTTTCTACACAACATAAATACAGTTAGTATTTTACAAGGTCACTAAACCGACAATTCCTTCTACTAAAAACTTAAAAATTGTGGGAACCAAAAACTTTGTTTCATTTCCTCTCCTAAAGTAAAAGTATCATTCTTATTAAATGTGATGTTAGGCTATTATTGAACCATTTTCATTGATGCATTAATATGTTAATTATTATGTTGACTTCTAGGTAGTTTATAATGTATCATGTTTTATAAACTGATAGCTGTTTTTTTTTTCTAAAAGGGACCGTTCACCCCAAAATGAAGCAACTAAAATATTTTTGTGTCACATATAGTGCTATTTATCCATCTAGATAGCTTTGGTGTGAGTTTTGTCAAGTTTTGTAGGGCTCAGATGTAGAGATGTTTGCCTTCTCTTAAATATACTGATAATAAATAGCACTGGGCTTGTGGTGCTCAGAGCACCAAAACATACATTTGAGCAATTTAACACCAGTGTGTCTTTGCAGAAATCTTCACCCGGTTACTCAAGAGGAACTATTTTCTTTAGTAGAAAGAAATAGTTTTGGTGGATTCTACCATAGAAAGGAAATAGTTTCTGCATGAAACTCCTCACAACAAGGTCTGTGGATTATCTTAAAAAACTTGACAACTCACACCAAAACAATCTAGGTGAAGAAACAGCACTACAGGTAAGAGAACAAATATGCATTTTAGAGTGAACTGCCCCTTTGAATTGCTTGAAAATAATTGAAAACAGAAACATCCACGTAAACATACTCCTTTATGGTAAAAGTCCTGCAATCAAACCAGCAAAACATACCTAAAGTATCAGAAGTAAAAGGGTCCAATAATGTTAGTCTATATTAGTGGTTTTCAAACTCGGGTCCAGGGACTAAAAGGGATTTTTGAGTGTGTTCTAGGGGGTCCCCATCAAAATATCATTATCACATTTTTTGAAGTTGGAACAACAAGGGACGAAATGGGGTTGGCCATTTTGATTGATTGTAATTTAAAGTGGTCCTTGTTCAATCATTTGATTGACTAGGAAGGCTTTATGACATGATAAGTTTAGGAACCCCTGGGTTATATTGTTTGGTAGTGTAATCTATTATAATGCATTATTTTTATATGTATTTTTTTCTATTTAAAATCTCAATGTGCTTTAACTATGGTTTTTAAATAAACACAGCAGAGATCACAGTATAAAATTTCCCTCCGAAATGTAGTCAAATAAAAAGATACAGTAACTTAAAAAGGAAATACCAC
The DNA here is from genome assembly GCA_027495735.1 of Lutjanus campechanus. Lineage (NCBI taxonomy): Eukaryota > Metazoa > Chordata > Actinopteri > Lutjaniformes > Lutjanidae > Lutjanus > Lutjanus campechanus. The sequence goes on from JAJHUR010128241.1 coordinate 19,835, forward strand.
AGGAATTACCACAAGATTGTACTCAGTACTTGGGTCAATACTTCACCACTGGAGACTTTTCTAAATGCTGTGTGCCTGTTAACATTAGTCATCTAGCTTCATGTACTGTAGCTGAGCCAATATTTGCCTCAGAGATGTTACAGTTTGATACAGTGTTTAGTCACTGTGATGCCAATATTGAGGATCACAGCGGTACAAGCAGGCCTGATTGGTTGGATAATAGATTTTTCATGTCCGTGACAATATTTTGCATGTGTAGCTCAACAGGACTTAATTATCTGTGTAATATTACCTTGTGAAAACACTTAATGACTTATGTACCCTCTTTGACTCATGGTAAATCAACACACTGTAAACAAATCACGCAGTCAAGGTAATTTCCTCTAAAACTAATAGAACTTCTATTTCCCCTCCTCCTTCTCCTTCTGTTGCTTTTCAGAAACATCCCTGGGGACGCACATAAACTCACAAGCAAGCACACACACAAAATCGCACACCGGCACCATGCAGGAGTCAGAGCCCACAGTGTGCCAGCTGCAGCCCAACATCATCTCAGTGCGTCTTTTCAAGAGGAAGGTTGGTGGTCTGGGCTTTCTGGTGAAGCAGAGGGTGTCCAAGCCGCCTGTCATCGTGTCTGACCTCATTCGTGGTGGTGCAGCAGAGGAGTGTGGCCTTGTGCAGGTGGGTGACATCGTCTTGGCTGTTAACAACAAGCCCCTGGTGGACCTGTCCTATGAGCGGGCCCTGGAGACGCTGAAGAACGTGTCGCCAGAGAGCCACGCTGTGCTGATCCTCCGTGGGCCCGAGGGCTTCACCACCCACCTGGAAACCACCCTGTCTGGAGATGGCCGCCAACGCACAGTGCGGGTCACACGCCCCGCCTTCCCACCCTCAAAGTCCTATGAGCACTGCTCCCCCCTCAGCCCATTCGGCTCAGGGCAGCAGCAGCAGGTCAACAAGGAGCCCCAGCTCAGGGCCATTGAGAACCTGTCCTCTCCGTCCATCACGCAGTCCCTCCTGCAGAGGGGAGGCGTGCAGGGCCAGGACCCCCTGCTGATGAGGGACGGGGGCCGTGGAGCCCTCCTGTGCAATGGGCTGGAGGAGAACAACGAGCTGCTGAAGGAGATCGAACCAGTGCTGCGCCTCATCAAAAACAGCAAAAAGGAGATCAATGGAGAAGGCCAGAGGAATGTTGGGAGGAGGGACGCCGAGATTCAAGTGGCCTGGTAATTTGTGATGTGATACTTCCTTATTGATCCCGTAGTTAAAATGTCGTTGTGCTTGTTCCCCTCCACAGTGCAGGCTAGAGTTACTGCCCAGTCAAATTAGAATCAGGATTTAGGTCAAGAACTCTTCAACAAGTTGGTTATTAGCTGACACAAGAGCATACACCTGGTCCTCTGATTGAAATACACTTTGGCACCCTGCAGTCCCCAAACTACCTGACCCAGCTGTGTTGCATTAGCTACCACAGACAGGCTCTCATTCATCTAATATGAGTCAGTGCACAGTGCCAAGTAATTACTGTCTGCACGCTGGTCTCCAGAAACCTCAACTCAGATGACATTGCTCACAACATTCATCCACTTCGTTTGCTCTTCTTCAGTTACAGGGACAAATGCTTTATGTAGGTTCATGTAAACATCTTTACAAACAATGTGGCTGTCCAGTTTCCACTTCTCCACTTCATTTGAAGGAGTGTGCATGTCTTAATGAATGATTATGTCTGTTGTCTTTAAGTGCCATTTAGTCATTCTTAATGCAAAGTTGATACAAAGTTGAAACTTAAACTTAGAGGATAGTTTACTTTAGCAACAAGTTAACCGTCTATCTGGACATGTCCATCAAACAACTCTTTAAATCACCTCAGTACTGTACTCTGTCATCAGACTGGCCTGAGGAGTCAACTTGACATTCACCAAGTCAGCATAACCCGTGAATGTCTTTGTCGTGGCCACATGACATTATCAAACTTAAAGAATCTGTTTATTTTTATTTATTTATTTATTTTTTTAAGATTATTTTTGGGGGCTTTTTGGCTCTATTGCAGTAGGACAGCTGAAGATATGACAGGAAAGGGGGCACAGAGAGACGGGATGACATGCAGCAAATGGGCCACAGGCGGGAGTCGAGCCTGCGGCCGCTGCAGACAGTGGTTTATCTGCATCTTTGGCCTGAGATTGGTTTCAAAATCATCAGAAGTTGATTAGCATTAACATCAGAATGTCATTGCAATGTGACTTTATTTGAGAAAGTTTGCTGCAGTTCACATATAAATACTTTGGATAGACAGTTGCATTCATCAGTATTGATGTCAGTTCCCATATTAATGAGACATAGTAGACCCCAATTAGCAGTGTGCAACACAAAGCCTGTCACAAACGTGTCATTAGACTATTCTTTATCAGCTTGCAAGAGAACAAAACTTCTTCCAAACAGCCACTCTTTGTTATGGAGGTCAGGTGCTACAGTGTTTAAGCTAGCAAATGTGGAATTGGTGATAAGTCTGTATATTAACCATGTCTCTTTTGTAACATTTAATGAGGAGGACTTACAAATATTGCTTGTTTGTTTTAAGTGTTCACTCTGGACCAGCTTTTCATGAGGCTTTACAGTCTGGGGCAGTATTCCATCCTGGACTCTGTCTAAATGGTCTGTACTGTGTACTGTTGATATTGGCGTCTCAGTTATCTGCTATTGTACTCCCACGACCAATTGAAATCAAATTGAGGCTACAGTCTCCCATGAATCAATAACTCATTCTTGACCAATCCATGCACATCCTCCTCTCTTTCATAAATACACTTTGACTGATTCATTGCATTCTAGATAGATGTGCTTAGAAAAAAAGAAAAACCTCAAAGCATCAACTGTGAAGTCTTGATGAAATGACTATTCTTAATGGGGCCACCTGTGTGGGGTTTTAAGCCTATAGACAATCTAAAAAGATGCTGACATTTGGTCAGCACGATTAAAGAGCCAGCTAACTTGATTTTAGCTTCTGCTTTAGCTTTGGAAGAAGGCTTTCTGAAGAGTTGTAATTACGATCTAATAAGAAAGGCCATTGTGGAGAAAATTGCCAATAATAACTTCTTTTTTTCCTGAGCAAATTTGTGCAGTAAAATCACTCAAATTATTTCTTGATGACTATTTGCCTGGAATAGAATGACACATTATAACTGATAGCTTGTTTTCAGAGAAGAAGCTGTTACAATTTCACAATCCAGCATGAGGCTGATGACACTCCACGTTAGAGTCAGAGCTAATGATAAATGACACATACAACTTCTCTGAATGTTTCTGCATGTCTGAACTCCACCTCTGAATTGCGGGGATATTAAAATCTTCACTTGCACATTGTGCCAATAAAGAGATACAGTGTGACAGGGAGTGTGAAAGGGATAAGGGATGCCTGTGAGGATTTACAATTAGCATGGACGCATGCACATGAGAAAGATGGGGTGGGGGTGAGTGTGAAAAACAGTAAGGGGCGATATGTGTGTGGGCGTTTTCCACTGGAGGAATGCAAACTTGAAATCACACGCCAATGAGTTTTCCGTATTTGTGCATGTCTCGTGTGGTTTGCCATGAGGATCTTTCCTCCCCCCCCTCTCTTTGGATCATATAAGCTCGGCGTGAGATCTCTCACTTTCATATCCTGTTTCTTTGTATCTTTGGGGAGTAAAATGACAGCTGTGTGAGGAGTTAAAGGCATAGTTCAGATTGTTTCATGTGGGGTTGTACGAGGTACTTATCGATAGTTAATATATTAGCTATAGTAGATGCTGGTCGGCATGCCCCCAGTTTGGAGAATCAGATATTAGCACCAGCATGGAAGCGAAGCAATGAACTGCTGTGGACATGGTCAGCAACACAACGTATTTTAGCCACTTCAAAGAGGTCTACTTAAAAAAAAGTCAGTATTAGTTTAAGTGTATGCTAAATTTAGAATATTTTCATTGCTTTACTTTGCCATCAAGACAGCCTTTTCAGATGGAAAACCGCCTTTGTATAAGCCAATTATTACTCTTTCCGAACCAACCAAGCTCCATTACCTCATTGAACACAGGAGTTGCTGGACTGCCACTATCTCAGTCACTTAATTTGTGTCCGTTATTGTGTAACTTTGGTGCTGCTGCTTCTCCAAAGTGGGGCCATGCTGACTGAATACACTGACTACTGAAAGCACCTCATACAATTCCACTTCAAAAAATCTTAACTATCCCTTTAGTGTGTTGTTATATTCAAAGAAATCCATAAATTGAGTTGGGGTTCTTTTGTCATTTCTTTGTGCTGTTGCATCTGTTTGCAGATAATGCATAATGCCACACATGTAAACTTGTGATGAGAAACCTACATGTAGTCGTAATCTCCTGAATCAACTAGGAGCATATAAGAATGCAATGCCCATACACCTTTTTGCAGTAAAGTTTTAAGATCTTGTGTCCCCTTTCTCACACACAACATATGTTTTCTTTTGAGTTTTTCTGTCTTATGTCAACTTCATATTTGAGTAAAGTTGGAGCAGAGCTGTGATGACAATTTGTCTGAGTCTGACAGACATGTCAGAGGACCCTGCCTCAGTGCAACACAGCAACAGGTGAATCAAGTAATACAGGAAAGCCTGATGGGTGCAAGCGAAGTTCCATCCTGATACGCTCATACCCCAAACAGAGAAAACACCTACACAGGTGTGCAGATTCCGAACATCATTTGGAGGGTGTACAAGTCTGCTTTTTGTAGAGATGGAAGAAAGTCTGTGAGTGTCTGAATGTGGGATTTTTTTATGTGTAATGAGTTGTTTTGCACCTGATGTGAGCGCACACAACTGACAAACTCTGTATGACTTCTAGGGACCTTGGTGTGGGAAATGGCACGTCTCCCCAGCTGGCGTCAGATAACAACAGAACACTGGAAAACATGCCGGTGGTGCTGAACAACAACGCTGACACTGACAAGGTAAAATGAAACAAAAAATGCACTTTTTTAACTTTTGCTCACATATGATCTCTTTTAATTGAATTTATTTCAAGGGTTGAGCAACTCTACTTGCTCAGATCAATAACTTGAAGAGCCTTTGACCTTTTTTCTGTGTGCGAATGTGTTTCCAAGTGTCCATGAGCAGGCTCACTCAGTGAATCTCTGCAGCTGTATAATGCATGTGCATCCATGGCTGCCTTCGCCTGTCTGGCTCTTTAGCCTTGTAGAATAATCCACACTACTAGCACTTTCCATGCTTTTTAAAAACTGAGCACGCACATCTGTGTTGCTTCTTTGCACATAGTAGCAAAGCCTTTACTTAAGATCCCATCACCTAGGCATTAGATCCTTCCGGGGGAAAGCTGGTGCTGCATTAAATCCAGCTTATGCCTTCCACACAGAAGGGCCTGGTCACAGGTCTGAGTGTCTGTGACAGGGATAGCGTCGTAATCTGCACATGGTCTGCGTTTTCCACCCACTTGTGACGTTGCTCGAGCCCCCGTCAATGGGGCCGGATGGGGCGAAATTATTCCAGGAGGCATAATGAATGCATGCAGCTGCTGATCGGTTGCTCTCCATCAATTGTGGCCCCTGTTGAAATGATCCAGGCCCTCAGACCTGCAGAGAAGAGAGTGTTAATGTGCATGCTTGTGAGAATACTTGTGTGAGAGTGAGAGTAGGAGGGGGGGTGGGATGTTGTGGGGGGGTATGGATGATGCATGCTTGATAGCATTTATAGAGAATATGTGTGTATGATGTGGTAAGAAGCCATATGTTTGTCCTGGTCGTGTGTGCTCAGACTCAGGAAACCTATGTGCTTGTGAGGAGGTGTGTTTGGGAAGTGGCATCTGTGATATGTGTGTGTGTCTGTGTCTCATGTAGCAAGAAGTTCCCCCGCAGGCGTTTTGCTAGACATAAATGTTTAATTTGATAAACTCAAGTCAGCAAACTAAAATGGCTTGAGAAATTTAAGTAAAATCTTTTGTATGATTAAATAGAAGGATTTCAAATGACATGTCGATGGCCTGCAAATTAGTTTGGTGAAGGATTGTCCATGTGCCTCCAGCTTGAGCTTCTGCTTCTGCATAATTCAATGTTTAATAAGCCTGCTGCAAATGAAAGGTGCCAGAGTGTTCTGTCAGATTCCACCAGCCAGTGAGTTCTGGAGACACCACCTTTGATGATCTGTTGAAAGCGGAGAATATGCCTCCCTGCCTCCTTCTTTCTACATGCAATGACTTAATCATCAGTGAATAAGCTGCCAATTGTCAAACCATAAATTTACTTGTCTTAAAAAGACATGACTAAACTATATAAATATTCAATGAACGTAGCATCTCTTTCCATTTCTCAGACTGTCTGTCTCATTTTCATCTTTTTCTGTTTTCCTATCTCCCCCCTGTCTTGTGCTCATCATCTCCATTTCCCATCAGAAGTTTTAATTGGTGGGTGAATGAGGAACTTTTACAGCATAACTGAATTTACCAGAAAGATTTTAGTAATTATACCCCATTATGAAATTATCTTCATCAGATTAGCTTCAATTATCTTCATATCTAGCCGCATGGATGCTTCCCCCCTGTTACATCCACACCTTATTCTTGACATTGAGGCCTGATGGATGCATGATGGGATTTACATGTGTTTTAAGTGTCTGTCGTACGAAGAGACAAAGAGTCATTATCTGGTAAATTTTGTTCTTCTCTAAGATATATTAACAGTGGCCTGGGAAATGTTAAGCCACGGAACTGCTATGCCTGTAAGCTTTCCGTTCTGGGACAGAATGGTAGATTGACAATTTTTTTTAAAATTCAGCAAATGCATGCTGAAATAACTGTTGCTGATTTTATCAACTGTAGTTAGCTAGCTAATTAAACTAATGTTAGCTCCATGAGTTAGTTGAAAATGCAATTTCCAGTTGAATGTTTTCTTTAACTTACCAAATCCAATAAAGAGCAGACAGAGCTGCTAACCTAAACTCTTAATGTTAGCATACAGGACTGAATTCGTCAGGGGAAATACTTAAAATGTTATAGACATAGATGGCTTTTGGACATGTTGCCTGTAACCCAACAAAGTAAGGATAACATTAATGATCTGAAATGATTTCTTTGGTTTGAAAGCAAGTCTTGGTTATAGTACATAGTAAGCTAGTTGGTCAGGCATGCTAACTGTTGTCACATAAGAGCAAATAAACCTGTGGTATAAATGAAGACCTGTATTTGTCATGTTTACTCTAACCACACTTGACAAATGTTTGTACTTACTATTTGTACTTTAGTTGTTGTAACTTTAAGGGTGGGTTCACACCAGCCTTGTTTATTCTGGTTGAATTGAGTCCTGGAGTCTGCCCCCTTGGGGCGGTTCATTTAGATTTGTGTCAACACTGGTTTAACCTCGGGTCCAGACTAAACTAACATACTCTGGTCCGCTTCAAAAGGGTGGTAACCGCTGTCACATGAACTCTGAAGTGGTTTATTTCTGGTGTCAATGCCATTTGAACCAATCACAGAAGTGTATCATTGTATAGGTCTGTTTTGGTGATTGGTGAACCAGTAGTGTAGCATGTGGACTGGCCATAAACAAACTTGGACTCACGACAAAGTAAGAAATGCCTGCATTAGGTTATTTAATATCTGCTGTCTTACGAGATGATCATTTGCACGACCCTCTAAAATCTGCTGATATGCGCTTCAGATAAACACAAATATAAATAGAACCTGATGGTGCTCTGTGATGTAGAAACGCAAACTGGACAACTTAGAAAACTGAAACGGTGTCATCCTCCCTTTGGTTTGATTCAGGTATGAACTCGCTATATGAGGTCTATGAGCTTGTGTAACTGATATGGTGTTAAGGGTCTGGCACTTGGACACTGACAATAGCAACCCATTCTGAATTCATTATCCAATGGATTTAAAACCCCATTCAACAAGTTATTTATTGACTATTTGCGCACCTGGTCTAGGTTGACTTTATGTTGTCTGCCTCCTGTCTTTGTCCACTTAGACTCCAATGAAGACACAGTAGTCTCAAAACATTAGTCTGCTTGCACAATTAAAGGCTATGAATTAATCAGTGTCCCCCAGTCCCTTTAATTCTCCAAGAAGGGCCTAATTCAGCAGCATTTTCCTGGAAGATGCAAAGAGAACCATGTTTCTACCATGTTCAATCCATTCCTTACACTTATACTTTAATACTCTTGTCTTTGTCTTTGAAAGGGCCAAAAATAAATAAATAAATTCACCATCTTCAAAACTTTAAATGCCTTCTCTTACTGTTCTTACTACATCCCCATGTAATCATTTCAATGTGTGGAGAAATCCAAAGCATGCCTGTGTTTAAAATCATGCCCTATTTATTTATTTTATAGTGCACAACTGTCTACCATTTTGTATCAGTATCTGAATTCTGAGTGTGAGAATCTATTCACTAAAGCTATAGTGCCTACGAAAAACAGACAGTTGAACAGAAAAAGTGAACTCTTCTTTTCTTTCAGCTAACAATTTCATAATCCATCATACAGGGAACAGTGAAAGGGTAAATGAGGGAGTGACTTTGGACTGAGCCCTTGACAGGTGCCTGGTTGGTATGATTGGATAATCACTGTTTGAGGGAGGGGTTTGGCAAAAGGTCAGTTGTGCCATTTGTGGACAATCATATTCTCTCCCTTTATCTCTCTTGATCTTTGTCTGTGTTGTCCAAACATTTAATTAGTGGTCACTTAATAGCTGACCTCACTCTACTCTAAGTACATTTTTCAGAGCCTAGAAAGATGTTCGTCCATTCCACAGCGACTCTGACATTTACAATTTACATCAGTACACATGTACAAATAAAAAAAAGTGAAGTGACATTTACAAGTTGTTCATACAAAAAGGCTTCCATGAATTCAATGTGCAGCATTAATAGAAAAGTGACTTTCTTAAATGTAAATGCCAAAGCTATAGCTTCAGGTCAGTGAGCGACAAGCCTCATAATCATATATTCGAATACACATCCACTCTGTTTTTTATGCCAACAAGCCTTAAAACTGTGCATCTGATTTTCTTTGCCTGTTTGACTGAGAGTCTCTTTACGGTACAGTGATCTTTCAGCCTGTCCACAACCTCGGTGATAACAATGTGTCATATCTGTGCTGCACAGTGGGGGTTACTGCTGCTGGAGCATGAACACACAGGAACTAAGCTCTTTACTCCCAGTGTGTGCAAAATCAAATTCAATTCAATCGCTCCTCATTCCTCTCTGCAGTTTGAGAGGACATGAAATGACAATGAGACTCAACTGGCGTGACACTGTTGGTATTCATCTCCCCGGAGAGCATGATGATTGTGTCACTGTTGTTCAGAAGCTGCTCTACTGTGCGATTAACAATACCATAGGAGATGATGAAAGAGCTTCCAAGGTGTGGGATTGATTACCGCGATCTCACCGCCTTTCTCTAGCAACATTTACAGTTGGCTTTGGGGTTAAATTGCAGGCATTCATCAGTCAATAGCTACAGTATTGGAAAACCCAGTGAGCCAAGAGTTAGCTTGCCATCAACCTGCTGTTAAATGCTGATTGCCTTTATCGTGGAGTAGGAAATAAAACAGAAATGGTAGACGGAGAGAATGTAAGTGGTTCCTGTGCATAGGTCTGTGTGAGAGAGACTCTAGCACAATGAAAAACTGATTTTCCTTGAGAAAAAAAGACCTGGAATTCCACAGAGAGAGCTCTTTGCTTCACTATTGTCCTGTTAACAATGCACCAGATATAACTTGTGTTATGCCCATCTTAAACTTGCCAATCAATGTCCAATTATGCCACTCGACTCCAGTCCCACGCAGTGGGAGGGCTGCATCTCTTTTCAGCTTTCCTCAGTGTGACTCCAGGTCATAAAACAGCTTATCCACCTCGCACCAGAGGTGTCTCAGAGGTCAGAACCTATTAGCCAGACACACTACGAAGGCTTGAGGTAATGACTCGTGTGCTCTTTCTTTCCAGCCTCCAGCCCAGGGCACATCCTCACCCACCAAGTCACTGCAGAATGGCAGCCCCTCCAAATGCCCCCGCTTCCTAAAGATCAAGAACTGGGAGACTGGCACCATCTACAATGACACACTCCACCACAGCTCCAGCAGGGTAAGGCATATGGAAATCAGTTCAATTAATGGCTGGATAAAGCAGCCTGTACTGCAGCATTTTCATTTGTGGCTGAGGAAACTGGTGAATCTGAATGCCGTCATGCCTTGACACCTTTCACAAAACTGAAAAGGATTAAAACTAAGTGGCACTAAGTGACCAGAAAAATAGAAACACCTGAATGATGCAATTGTAATGCAATGCAACACAACAGGCCTCCAATAAAAACAACTTTATTTAAAACTCTGTTACTTTAGTTGTTTGTGTGTTGGCTCTATAGGGCTGCAACTAATGATTATTTCATTATTGATTATACAATATTTAGTTCAGACCAAGTAATTTGATTGGCCAAGAGGCATTCCTGAGTGTTGATATAGAGTACAACAGCACTGAGGCTTTAAACTACAAGTATCACTCCACTTTGCAGGTGTTTTAATAACTGTTACTGACACTGCATCACAGAAATGGGTCATAAAGAGTTTATTACATGACCAGTATACAGGAAATGACTCACTTGCTTAATTTGATAATAGCTGATAAGACAGATTAAAATAGCAAATTAAATGATAGGGAAATGATTAAAGTAAATTAAAAAAAAGAAAATTTGAGCAATCTGAGCTTCTTGAACTAACCTATCGTTAACTCCCTGTCAGTATTTATTTCACCTCAGCCAACTGGCAGTTGCCTGAATTTTTCCCTTTCATCAGTGGTTCTCAACCTGGGGGTCAGATCCCCCAAAGAGGTCACAAAATAATTCCTGGGGGTCACCAGATGATTGTGGAGAATAAAATAAATAATCTACATTGTTGCAAGCAGCACATAATATATAATAACATAGATACAAGGAGCAGCTTTCAGTGACATCAGCTCCTAAAAGACATCAGACAAAAGGGAACAGCACTAAAAAAATATTGGTTTGGTAGGTTTCACATGTTAAACAGTACTCCATGAACAGTCTCAGGAACAGACAAGGGGGTCACAAACACAAACTTGACTTACATGACTATAAGATGTAGATGTTAACTTACCCATATTATACAAACTCGGCCAAGTTTCACAGAGCTGTGTTGGGTTCAAAGACTGAAGACACTCTGACAATCCCAAAGTGAGAGCTCACCATTTTACTTTGTTTGTGATTCTCACAACCCTGCACCATATGTGCCCTGCAGGTATGGCCAGTGCAAAGATCTTTGACTTTTTGAACTGTTTTCAAACTTGGCTCATCTCAAAAATGTAAACGGACGTTCGGTCCGAAAGAAGATGCCACTGAATACAGTCTTGAGGCAGTTTCTTGGATCCGTCCAGCCAACTAAAGGAGAATTCTACTGTGGTAACGTGTAGACCTACACAAAGTAGCTAACAAATTAATGTCAGCGTGCAGGAAGTTTTGTTTTGCTTGGCTACAGTCCTGTCCAGTAGCAGAACTATTTGTGTTGGTGGAGCCAAATAATTGTTCTGTTTATCCAAAAGTTAAAAACCCCAAAGATTTTCAGTTTACTGTTAAATGAGTCAAAAATAAATTCTCACATCTGGGAAGCTAAAACAACAGAAAGATTAGGTTCTATTGTTCTGGTCACTAAAATTTTCACTCAGGAATTGGTTGTACTGAAGAGGTCCAAAGCAGAGTGTATGCCAAGATAATTGATGGAGATTCAATCCTGTTTTTGAACCGGAGTTGATCAGATATAAATCAAGCACACAAAGAGATTGATCTGGTTGTCTTGATGACACCTCACTAAAGGGAAGCTAAAGATGAGGCCAGATGTTTGACAAGCAGAAGCCTTGTGTGTCAGCCTTGGTATGAAGTCAGACATGCAAAGCTTGTTGTACTGTAACAAAGGTGACAGACATCATGTCTGTGGCGCTAATAGTGTCTTAAAGGCTCTGATGAACAACAAATACAGTATATCGGTTGACTGGAAAAACATTTAGCCTGCAGACTTATTAACACATAATTTGCAAGTCAAGTAGATTGAAGAATAATAGCACAGTGTGGCATGTCTGTTCTCTGGTTCTCACTAACTATTCATGCATTAGAGAGCTTTTGCCTGAAATGTGATTTAACTTGTTACTATTTAGCCAGATATCGGGGGTAAATCTTGGTGATCATGGCGATCCATCCAGTAGTTACTGAGACATTTCCCTCATGATGGGTCCTTGACCTCCACTACAAAACACATGAGCATTTTCTGACTTAATGTCACTAACAACAAGACAACACTGCTTAAAAATAAAGCTGTTTTCTAATCTTAAGGGCCTTTCTGACACAATGTGACAATGGCATCACTGCACTCTGAAACCCATTATTTCCAGTGGCTTCCACTGCGCCATGACAGATTTTCACTACATTAAGCAAAGTGGTGTATGTCGGGTAGTGTGCCATTCTGTAAGCTTGCACCCAAAGTTTAACTAGGTTGAACTTTATGTACAGTTCATGTTGAACAATGCAGTGAGTGCAGCTCAAACCTCATTGTTTCTGAATAGCCCTTTGTACTACAGAGGTTAGGGCTTGAGATAGAGTCACTTTGTGCACATTTACACAGAAGGCACAGCAGCACAGCAGCACAACTTCATTGATTATTTAATTCTGTTATTTCTGGAGAGTTCTCTCTGTCCTGTCAAGCAGAGCTGTGAGGGTCTCTAAATTGTAGAAAATATGTTAAGGTACATGGTGGTTGGATGACTTGGAAGAACTGAGAGCCCATCCGCATATGACTATTACATAGTTAAAGTCCGATGTTTTGTTGACCCATCGACCTCCCTATGTAGACTTAGTGGCTCTGTAAGAATGTCATACTAGTTCCTCCTTTGCTACTGATAATGACAACTGTCATAATAACTACGCCCACTAGAGGTATTTGGCTCTTGAATGTAAACATGTGGTGTTTTGTGCACAAAAAGATGTAGATTTTTGGCTAAATGACTGATGCTGTATTTTTTTGGGAGCTCAGACTTCACACTCATGTGGGACTTTTCCTCCGGTGCTTTTGTCCACGCCAAGTCAAACCGTGGCACGCTAATTTGCATTTCTATTACCACTTAAATTGTGTTGAGCTACACTGAGCCATGCTCGAGACGGACCTGCTCTGGAGTGGGGCCAAAGCACAACCCGCCTCCAAGCAGGCTGCAGTGATGTCTTAGCAATGGCAGGCAACCTTTCTCACCCTTGAACAAGCGTGTGTTGTGATATAGAGAGAAACACGTTTGTAAAAGTCTCTTTATTTTCAGCTCTAAGCACTTCTGTAGCTTAAAACTGAATCTCTGGGGTTTGAAATTTAGTTTCTCTCTTGTGTCACTGTTTGTACTTTCAGATATCAGGATTGTTTTACCATTTAAAATTTGCTTTTAGCTGTGTTGGGTTCATGTTAAGTTACTGCTGATGAAATCCCCGAATGAAAACATTTCCTGTTTGTGCTGTTTCAAACCAAAAGCACTGAAATAACAAAACAACAGGGGACTTTTATTGTGAAGTCCCAGAGACGTATATGAACAAAGATGTAAACCCCAGCCGTGCTGGCTTGATAGGCCAAGTCAAACTGAGTCAAGCCAGGCCTGCTCTGTGTATGGAAAAGGGCCAATGGTGACTTCGATAAAAGCAAAAGGTCATTTTCAAAAACTTTGTTTGAGGGTAAAACACCAAAAAGCAAAGACTTTGGTAAGAAAATTGATTTCTTATCCCCGTTCATCTATCAACTGCTCTGTCCACCCATTTTTTTCCCACTTTATCATGCAGCCAAAGTTTCTTCCTCTAGTTAGTAATCCAGTCTAGCAGGCACAAGGTGAACCCCACTGTTTAAGCATTCACCCCCCAAAACACTGCAGCCATTCGTAAACAGCAAACAGCAGCCTAATTACTTTGGTGACTTATCGGACAGGCTGTGCATCCCAATGAATGGCCTGTAGTAGCATCTTCAGAGTTATTATATATCACAGACGCTGCTGTATTCGAGGATGATCCGTCTTTTTCGAAAAGGACAGCTGGCTGGCATGAATGCCCAGAGCGGTATGATGAGCGGACGTGCTGGAGCACAAGTGATTCCTTTGTTTTATTTTTAACACTCCCTGCTCTACTCATCCATTTCCCCCTTTTACTCCGTCACCTCTTACTGTTCATGTTTTTCTGCCTCAGCTCTGTTGTTCTCTCTTATTATCTTTTCTTAGCTTCCTTTTTCTTTGTAATTATGCCTTTATTTTTATGCTCATGTTCTTGTGCACTTTCTCACTCAATTTCCTTTCCCATTTTCCTTTGTTTTGACTGGCTGTGATGGCGTGCTTGTTGTCTTGTTCAACAGATCTTTTTCCTAGTTTTGTCAAGTGAGGGTTGGGCTTGTTGAAAGGGACATGGAGGGAAGTTTATTTTGGACAGACTGCCGGTCTACGTCTGAGTGTTTGGACAGTGCAAGTGTGTGGTTCAGTGTAACAAGCCAATTTTAGCAGCAGGGTCATTGTCAAATTTCCTCTCGGACTGCACGCCCGCGCTATCGTTTCTGTCGTCCGCTCTTGCTCACTCATTCGATCTCTCTCCAAGCTGGTGAAGGCATTTAGGCAAACCAAAGTGACAGCTGACTTCAGCTCTAATCATATTAAACTGACCACACAAGGTTGCTCTCAGCTATGAGCAATTTTCTCTCTGCATGTCTGTTTTCTTATTTTCTGTCTTTCCTCCTCGCCCTTTCTGTCTTCCTGTCTCTGCTTAATGGAAGGATCCCAATCCATGACTCACCGACTTACTCATTCATTAACATGCGTGCCAGCCATGTGTGAGCGATATAATGATAAAAAATTGTAAAACAGCTATGATCACTTAAACACAGTCAGAGTCTGGAACATATAATAAAAATTGACTTTACTTATAATACATTTGGTCTTTTATTTGAACTTAGTGATATAATTGATACTTTGTTAATCTGTAATTAGAAAAACTTTCAAATTACTGGCCCATTGGCATGCCTTTAATTCTGGAAAAAATAGAGGAAGATATATATCCATCTGGAAATATCTGTAGAGTTAAGAGCAGCTCTTAATTTGAGGGGATATTTGGGGCGATAGCAACACTTTTTGGATTTCTGTCAGTCACCCAGAATATTTGGACTAGACCAACCAAATCATTATATATTATCCTTACATCTGTCTATTAAGTACCCATACCATTTAAAGATGATTACATATGACATATCATTCACAATATAATAAAAAGGAAAAAGTCGGATTTTGTGACTGACCCCAACTCTGAGGACGGTTGTAACACGATCATGATTATTTATTTATTTATTTATTTAGTGATATTTATTAAATAACAGTCACTGTTTGTTTATGCATAGAACATAGACCTATCATGAGTCAACATGCAGATGTTATAGATGCTGTTCATTGTCTTTACATTTCACAGTAAGACAGGGAGAAAGGAACAATTTGCAATGCAACAAACTTTAATTAAACGTACATTCGTATTTGGGTGCAGTATCCTTTTATGTGCCCCACAATGACTTGTTTATGCTGAAGAAACTGATGTGTGGTCTGTTTTTGTATGGTTATTTAGTCTGGGGATGTGTTGCAACTCCACAGCCATGACAGAACATCATGTGCCAGCTATTGACCTGGAAACATGCTAAACTTGTCAATGAGAAGTCAACTAGGGTTGGGCGATATGTTAAAATTTTCCAATTGACCATCATCAGCCCATCCAGCAGTGGTTGGTGATATCTTCTTCTCCCCCTCACCTGCTCCTGTCCTCTCAAGTTTCAGCTGGGAGATGTGCATAAGCAGTGAATTCACTACATTACGTACACTGTGTATGTTCACTAGAAAATAAATGTTCTCACACCCATTTCCCTTTTAAAACAGAGCAGTACAACTGTTCACCCTCTGAATTTAATTTTCTTTTCTTTCTCTTTTTACCGAACTACATTGAGCTTAATTGAACCGTTAAAGCCTCGTAAAACACACTTCATTCAAACACCATATAAAACTTGTAAAACTTACCTAAACCGTCTTTGTTAATCTGTCCACTCTTCCAGCAATCACAAACTCTGGTTTAGTCAAATTAAATCCTTAATTCACCGCTGGAAAAGAGTGTGAAGAGTCTGTCGCTGCAGGCCATCTCACTCCTCACCCAGCTCAGCGCATTCATGGTCCAGCTGAGTGGGTGTGTACTACGCCGCTGGATGACAGCACGTTGTGGAGCAGTGGCTGTCACTCTGCAGACCATTAAAATGGCTAAATTGGTTGCGTCCAGTCACCCAACCCTAAAGTCAACAAAACAATGTTTAAAACTCAGGACACTGCAACAAAAATACAGCTCATGAAAAAAAATGACTTTCATATCTCCAAAACAATTTTTTTTCCCTCAATTAATGCAGCAGCAAATGTTGAACTTGTCTTTTGTCTTCCTGGACAGACTTGCAATCGCCTCCTGTTGCAACTGTCCCAAGTCTACCCTACTTTAGCAAGAATGTATAAGGTTAACATATTTTTACACACAGAGTTTGCAGCCTGTGAGAGTTAGCACCTTCTTCTATAGGGCAAAAGAGGCGTTCTGATGGTTCACACAACAGTTGGAGTTAAAAGAGGAACAAGAAACAATACAGGAAACTTTGATTGGAAAACTGTTAACTACAGTATAATTCAAGCATTACTGAGGTCTGTTTCATGTCAGGCAGAACCATGGCTTAACCAGGTAATCGTAAATGAAAAGAGAAAGAAGGTAATGTGATAGCTCTGCCTTTTTTAAATTAAAAGGGTGCCATGCTTCTCTCATCATGCATTAAATCACAACATAAAGATGGATGCAGAAACAGTCTCTTGTGAGTGAGCAGAGATCCTGAAGGCCTCTGAGTATGTTGGATTGTCAATAAAACTAATTAACACCAAGGAGCCAGCATGGTATCCTCTGTTAGTGTTTTGCTTTGCTGGAAAATAAATTTTAGTATATATTTGCAAATAAATTAGCAAAGAATTGTACCATATGCCATGGTCACCTGGCTCTTCGGTTGCATTTTGGCACTTAAGAAAAAATAAGCAAAATTCATCCCATAGAAAGCCTCCCTCATCTGTCATGTTATTTGTCTTTTCAGATGCCAATCTGCAGTGAGAACGTGTGCATCGGCTCTGTGATGATGCCCAACCAGCACGTCCGCAAACCAGATGAGGTCAGAAGCAAAGAGGAGCTTCTTCCACTGGCCACTGACTTCATAGACCAGTACTACACCTCCATCAAAAGGTAAGCACAGCTTCTTACATCTGCAGAGTGGGTGGAGCTAAAGAACAACATAATATTAAGCTAGTGAGGAAAGAAATGTAAAGAAAGAAGATTGAGAAAGTAGTAGTATCATTGTCATTACATTAGGCTATGTGGTGCCTATTTAGCTACATAATGTATGTAGTAAATGCTACTAACTGAACCTGGCTAATTACTTTAGCTAGGTTAGCCAGTTAGCCGGGTGCACCATACTAGCTTAAATCAGCTTTGGTAAGGTGAAAGTAAAAAGGTAGTTAAAATGTACAGTATGAATAAATGTTGCAATAGGCTACATTTTTAAAAGGAAGGAAGGGTAATGAAAAAAAGTATATCATGGTATAATAAACCTATACCTACACCAGATATTCAAAACCGCAATAGTCCTTCTCTACACACCGCACACTCAGAAATTGGCCATCAATAAATAAACAGTGGACACCACAGCGGGTGCAACAAGCATTATTAGGCTACAAATAGCCTGACGCTGTTTGTAGAATCAACAGCAGAATAAATCAGTCAGGCAGACAACATGGACATGTATAAATAAAACAAACTTGACAGTGACTGCAGCCACAAACACAAGCAAAAGGAGAGCTGCACAGTTTTTGCACGTGTGCACCCACAAAGCTACGTTTCCTAGCAACCTTGCGTAACATCCATCAGTGAGTTTACTGTTGAACTCACCTGTCAGACTGGTATTTGATGAGCCTTGTGCTTCTCCTTAATCTGTTCAACTTCTCTGCTTGTTCATTCTCAAAGCATTTTGCGCTGAAAGAGCGCATCTTAGCATTTTGCAAGTAGCCAGGCCCAGCATACACAAAAATTAGACTTCCACAAGCTAGTTAGATAAGTTACTGAGATTTAAAATGATAATAAGGTTACAGCACCTGTCCAAGTGGACAGAATGCTACACTTGCAATGCAACACAGAACTGATCATGTCTGCTGTGGAAAAAAGTGTACAGGATGGGCATTTTTCATTGTGCAAAACACTTTTAATTTACTTTTTTTTTTCTTCTTCTTAAAAAAATGTGTACAGTGCTGGTACAGAAAAAGTCACAGAGCACTGTCTGGTTTTGCTACAGTATGCTGCAAGCCAAATTTCAGGCAGGCTTTTGTTCTAGCTTCAGTACTTTCAATACTATAATTAACAGATATATTGTTTTAAACATGTTGTATCAGTATTGATACATTCATACTTTTGACAGCCTTGCTATACGTACATAAATGTACATGTTGTCTTATTCTATTGTGCATGTGGACATGTCCTGCCTGCAGGTATGGCTCTAAGGCCCATGTGGACAGGCTGGAGGAGGTGACCAAGGAGATAGAAGCTTCAGGAACTTACCAGCTGAAAGACACTGAACTGATTTATGGAGCCAAGCATGCCTGGAGGAATGCTGCCCGATGTGTGGGCAGGATCCAGTGGTCCAAACTACAGGTAATACACAGTGTGCCCAAAAACATAGCATGGGGCTTTTAATGCTTTAACTCTGTTTTTGACAAGTCACCATGTAATGTAGATGTTTTTCAGGATGGATTTTGCATTGCATTTGTACTTTTGTATAATATGCAAAATATTCACAAGTTACTTGCTTGGCTTTATCGCAAATGAGGGATGTAACGAAATATTGAATATCCCCCACAAGATCCCAAGAAAACATTTTTTGGTCACGGTTTGCTACTTTTATTTTATTAAAGAAGCACTTTTTAAGGAAAAACTAATTTTATACAAACAAAAATGGTGTACACAAAGTTGTTACTAAAGGATATTTTTTTTAAGTTGTAATTTTTTTTCTTTGTTTTTATTGTGGTGTTATCATACTGTGAGTTTTGATATTGTTACATTCCTTCCACAAACATATGCTGTATTTATTTTAATAGTATGAAACACTTCACTGTGCATAAAGCTGGCTCTTTTCATTTTCATGTTTGCTTTCCAGGTTTTTGATGCTAGAGACTGCACAACAGCTCATGGAATGTACAACTACATCTGTAATCACATCAAGTACGCCACCAACAAAGGCAACCTTCGGTAAATGCACATACACACACACACACACAACACACACACACACACACAGACGCTGGTACTGTTTACCTAAGTTTTGTTTCCTTTTGTTCAGCTCTGCTCCTGTTCTACAGACTACACTTGTCCCTCTCCCCATCTGTCGCTTCATGTATCTCATCACACATGTAGTCTCCTCTCTGACTACCCTGACTTGACCCACTGTCCCATCTGTCAGTGTGTGCGCTGTCTCTTAACACTGTCTCTGACACTATCTGCTGCTTGTCTATCTGTCAGTGTCTCTGCACCAATCATTGCCCCGTTGGTGAGGCGGCGGACCTTGCTAACAGGCAGTCATTTATCAGACCTGCGCAGGGCTCACTCACTGTTTCTGCCAAGTCCTAATCACATGTGACACCTCATATTTACTTCTTGGATGATGGATAGCTTCTGACTCATTACTACGCTTAGCCTGGCCTTCGGAAGGACAGCACGGATACACATGTTGATAAGAGCCAGCACAACATCCAACTGGCTGCGACTCTTTCAGCATGGCTCACTTTAACATAAATAAACACAGACACATAAATAAACATAAAGTGCTATTGCAACATGTTGCAATAGTTTGGAATTATTTTGCTTATTCAATATCACCTGTCAGTATTAGATTAACAGAGATGAGATGGTCCTAAGATGATACAAAATAATAAGCTGTATAATAATAAGCTCTATTTATGAAGCACTTTTTTTCAAACAGCTGTGACAAAGTGCTTTGAAGTTAACAAGGCAAGTAAACAAAAACAACTACTCAACAATGAAAGCAATATAACAATCAGCAGTGCAAGTACACAGAAATACACAGCATAAAAATACACAGCATGCAAAAATACAATTTATGAAACGGACATAGACACTCAGCAATAAATGCAGTGTAACAAACGCAACAAAATTAAAAGACCCATAAAACGAACAGGAATTGTAAACACTAGACTACGAGTTAATTGTTTTCAAATGGTGGATTTCATGGTAAAAATTAGGTTACGCCTACAGGTCAGCAAATATTTGTTGCACCTGACATACAAGATTGCGAAAATATTATTTAAATTTTTAATGAGTCAAAGACAATAAATGCAGTAAGTTGCTGAATAACATAATGTCACACTCTCTTTAGGTTCCTTTTCTAAAGGGTTTATAAGATTTAATGAATACTTTCATAAATTATTTACTAAAAGACATTGACAGGTTATGTTGTCTTAGTCAATGTCAAGTTGTCATAACAAAGACATCTGAAACTCTGCTTTGCAATAAAAATGACATAATTGACTGAATGACACTTAATGACACTTGACTCATAAACACTCAAAGACTCCTTGTGTTACCATGTTTTTCACCAATTTATAAACGCCCAATGGGTTCTCATTTTTAAACAAGCCATTAAGTCTGCAATTATAAATGTTAATGAATCATAAATTGGATTTTGGTCCAGATTGTCTGAAATCAAATGGTTAAATTATCTAAAGTCTAAAAGATGATGCAGCTGGAGACTCCGAGCACAACTGGCCCAGATTCACACCAGCTGCTCTCTCTCCTCAGCGACTTACAACCAGCTTAGCAGCATTAACACTTTTACCCGGTCATGGCATTAAAACACCACTGGGATGTAGAACAGACCAAAGGTAGCTAAGCTGTGGCCCTGCTATGAGTCCTTTGACATAACATAATTAAAAATGCCTTTGAGCACAGATTACATGCACAATGCCAACCATCTGTTAGCAGTCTTGTCAATTAATATACTTAAATGCTCATATACACCATTTAATGCTTTGTTGCACAGCCTCTTACTTTGTTAGTACGTGCAGAGACCAACATGCTATTGATCTAAGATACTGCTGTAGCACAATTCAGGAATCTGATTATCTTATTATCTCCCCCAGGCATAAGCCAAGAAGAGATCATGCAATGAGCAGGTGTGCGTGACCAATAGGGCCGGATAGACTGTCCGTGTCCACAGCAAATCTCACATACCACTGGATCAATCAGCCTAATATTATTTTTGCACATTTATGACTGTACTCTCAAGGGCCTCTCATGCTTGCCGTTATTCATCATTTTTGAAAAACCTTAAAAAAAATCTTTTTTTTTGACTGCTCTTTTTTTATACCGACTGCTGACACCTCACTGCTCTTAAAAACTCAAAGAACAGCACGCACATCCAAAAGCGATGAGTGCTGGGTGCTCGACAAAAACCCCCCAGAAACAATAGCACAAAATTAAGTCTGCACACCAGAAACTGCTCCTGATAGAGATTTTAATAGTATCATCATATGTGACATTTCAGGCCTCAGCCCTTCATCAGACAAGTGCCTGATGTTCCTAACCAGCTGTTAGGGGCTGCACATCATCAACAACTGCTAGGCTAAAAACATGAAACATGCAGGGTCCGACCAATGAATAGGCAACTTTTGTGAGGTTCTCCATAATTCGAGATTTCTATGTCTGTTATATTGTTGTGAAGCAGCCTGGTTTCTTGTAAAGTCCTCAATAAATAACAAAATGTTCTAAATAAATAACAGTTTTCTTAACAATGTTTCCTTATTAAGTTCATGCAGTTAGTTGAACCCAGGCTGCTCAGTTACAACAGTAATACACCATTCTATGCCTCTTAAAGGAAAAATCTGTAATATTTTTACTTACTGTAATAAGTCATAAAATGACCATTACATGTCATCGGAGATTAATGAAACGTATTGGGTTGAAATGTTTGATTCTCTGACAACGACGCTCCAGTCACGGTGTCTCTCTTTGCAATTTTTCAAATCTCTTGTGGCTGCACTTGGCAGTTGTGCTGGCATTGCAGTAGGTGCTTCACCATCTGTTGCCTGATGGAGTGCACTCTACTTAGTGCACTGTCTTAGGTCTAAAGGTTTTTTGAGATTATTGATAAAGGTATTAATAATCTCATATATACAAATGTTGTAAATATCTATACACATGATTAACTTTTGTTACATTTTTCTGTGGTTTTTGTTTTGGTTTTTTTGTTTTTTTTTGGGGGGGGGGCGGGGCGGGTCACAGGTCGGCCATCACCATATTTCCTCAGAGGACAGATGGAAAACATGACTTTCGGGTGTGGAACAGTCAGCTGATTCGTTATGCAGGCTACAAACAGCCTGATGGGCAGATCATCGGAGACCCTGCCAATGTTGAATTCACCGAGGTACACAAGAGGAACTGTATTTTTAAAGTCAGAGAGGTAAAGCTGCAAAAATTCACCTTGGAAGAAACACCCTATTTGTTGCTTGTTGTCACCAGATCTGCATGCAGCTGGGATGGAAAGCTCCGAAGGGCCGTTTTGATGTCCTTCCTCTCCTTCTGCAAGCCAACGGAAACGACCCTGAGCTGTTTGAGATCCCTGAAGACCTCATCCTGGAGGTGCCGATCACACACCCAAAGTGAGTCCTACCTTCCCTCCTGAGCATGCATAAAATATGCAGAATGTAGCAAAACACGAACAGAGGGGGCTGCACAAAAAGACATCCACCCACTCACACATCTCTTAACAACACTTCTTAAACAATGGGGTACATTTATGCCAAGAAGTCTGATTGGGTTATTGTCACATTCCAACTGTGCTGAATATTTCCAGAAAGCACAGCTAGCTGTACTTTATCTGTTGCTATGCCAGCTTTGTGGTAACCATGGGGCTTGTTAGTGAGGTTTCAAACCTCCTCCTGTTTTTTTTTTATTCTTATGTGTTTACTTTACTTTCAAGAAAACTTTTCTTACATTGGTGGCAACTGTACAAAAGCTGTAATACCCTGGAGATCTGAGCATTAAGCTGCTGTATCTGAACCCACAGTAAAGAATTGGGTATTATCACTACACTCTGAGAAAGAGGGGTTTCAAAAGGGTTCTCCCTGAAGGGCTGAGGTTCTTCTACCTTGAAAGAAAGGGTTCTTCTTTTGAAATCCTTGAAGAATTCAGAGCTTCTTTGTACCTATAATATGGTGTGCATTTCAAGTCAAGTTTTTGATAGAACCTCTTGTGTGGGTTTTAGATAAGTACCATTGGAATATAAAATATATATGTTCTTGGTAGAATCCCCTGGGTTCCTCTATGGGAGCAAGCCACAGAACCCTATAATAAATAATTCTAGCTAGCACCTTTATTTCTCTGAGCGTACAATAGTTTTCAGACACAGATGCAGACAGAGCTATCACCACATCGTTTCACGCTACACAGAGCATTTCAGAATCCCCTGACACACTGATCTCCCTGCCAGACTCCCCCAGAATTGGCATCTCTTGCTCCGTACCCTGCATCAACTGGCCCTTAGCTCTGGCAGCAGCTTGGCACAGGCCACGACCACCAACAGTGTCTCATCATTACATGAGATTAGACCCAGCTCTGCAAATAATACACTGAAAGCAATGTTATCAATCCCCTCAGAGGGTGCAGGGAGTGAGTGCTGGGAGGTAGACTGAGGTGCTGCCTGCTCTGTCCAGCACTGAAAAGCTGTCAAAAGTGGTTTCTTTGTGATAATGTTGATTTTGGCTGCAAACCTTTTTAATGGGATAAATGTCTATGCTGAAAAAGGACAGACACAAATGATGACAGCTACAGTTCCCACCAGTCACTTCATTGTTTCTCTGGCCAGGTACAAGTGGTTCAAGGACCTGGACCTGAAGTGGTATGGCCTCCCGGCGGTCTCCAACATGCTTCTTGAGATTGGTGGCTTGGAGTTCACTGGCTGCCCCTTCAGTGGCTGGTACATGGGCACAGAGATCGGTGTGAGGGACTTCTGCGACAGCTCACGCTACAACATTCTGGAGGTAGTGCATTGTGCCAAAACACAGAGTCATGCTCCGTTGGAAGAATCAGAGGCACAGATTGACTGAAGCCATGTGCAGAGAGGAGCATGTGTTGTGTCACCAAATGACCCAATCAGAATACCATTCTTCTTCTAGTTATGCCTGCTTGTGCTTTGTCACAAACTCTCTTGACATAAATTATAGTGTTCATTTGAATATTATGCCAAAATACGTATTTATCTGTTTATGCAATCATGCTATATATTTAGGTGTATATAAAGGGGCAAAGGGAATCATGAGCTATTCAGCAGCAGTAAATGCCTAAATTTCCAAATTCTTAGAGAACTTATGACATTCTTTTTACCATGAAATATAATTAGGGCAATCAGACTGTTATCTTTGCATGTGTCCCATTCAGACAATTAAAAGAGAGGGTTTCCTATAAAATCTTAAGACCAGAGTGGTCTAATTGTGAAGAGCACTTCAGTGCCCGTGCATGCCAGCTTTCAGTGGATTTGCCTTACAAGTGAAGTGCTGAAAGAAATTGTTGGTGAAGAGAGCTATTTGCTTGTGCAATGTTCTTTGGGTTTTTGTCTTGCATGAATTATTTGGGGAATAAGAAGAAAACTTATCCCCAGCCCTGAACTTTAGCCAGTGAGGTATAAAAACAGAACTTGAACAATATGTAGAAACATTTCTACTGTTGTTTATTAGGCCTAGTCAATGAAACAATAGTGATATGTATCAGCAATGGAGATTAATCAATTGTAATAAGAAAACTGTTCAATAAAATGTTCAGCAGTTTTACTGGAATGCATTGAATGCAAACGCCCATGAAAACACATAACAAATATACCCTGGCTCATAAATGGTTCATTTGCACCATCAACATGTAACAACAGAACAGAAACCGTGACGAGTGAGACAACAAGTGCAGACAGAGAGGAAATTGTTAATCAAAAAGGACAGGTCAGGTTTTCAATTAAATTTCAGTTTCATTAAATTTCAGTTAGCAGTATCGACTGACATGAAACATTTCATCATTATACATTTTTCGCCCAGCCCTATTTTTCATATCCAAAAACGAATTACTACTATGATATGAGTCAGCATCCAACATAATTGAACGTTGCGCTTGACTGTAGAAAGTTTCCTTTCTAGCTTTACTTTCCACGGGTGTTGTTCTACATGTGGTACGTCATCAGTTTTTATCATAGACTGTATAAAAACATGGACGTAGTGTCTGTGACATTACTCATAAGAGCTATTGTGAAGCTTAGTGTTGTGGCTCCGGCCGTCACCACCTTTGCAGTGACACATAACTCCTGGCTAATCCAAAAATGGGCAAAGAGCTGGAGCGTGGGTGGAGCTGAGGTGGGCTGAGTGAAGCAGCTGGACACCTGTGAGGATGCCCCCCTGTCACTCTAAGCAGTCACAACCTTAATTATGCATAACTTTAAGCCTAAATATGATTCAGTGGGTGAGCTGCATGAAAATTCACCCTCATAGATACATGAAGGGATAAATTAACTATAGAGACCAAAATTGTTTTTGTACCAGGCTTAAACAAGATTATTTCTGCTATAAAGTTGTCTCCTATTTCATCTTGTTCATCTGTATTCAAAAATAAGTTCCTGACAACTTTTGTCGTGATGGCAATAATGTTAACTCATCCTTAATCTGTCAGAGTTTTCATTTGTTGTGTATTCATTCATTTAAAATCAGATACATAGGTCTCCTCTGTTAGCTTCATTTTCCGGCCACTTAGATTTTCCTTCTGTATTGTGTAGGAGGTCGCTAACAGGATGGCCTTAGACACCAGGAAGACTTCCTCCCTTTGGAAAGATCAGGCACTGGTGGAGATCAACATTGCTGTTCTCCACAGCTTCCAGGTAGGTACATCTTTATGTGTTATTCGTTAAACGGAGTACTTCACCAAAAAAAGGGATGTTTTGAATGTCAACTCCTTGCATTTGCTGGCTTTGAAACACTTGTAGCGTGTTACTTCTGAGGATGGCAGCTATGTACAGTGTTTCCCCTTTCTTGGTCCTCAGGGCTCACTGTCCTCCATGTTTTAGATGTTTCCCTGCTCCAACACACCTGATTCAAATGATCAGCTCGTTATCAGGCTTCTGCAGGGGCTTCATGACGAGCTGGTCATTTGAATCAGGTGTGTTGGAGCAGGGAAACATCTAAAACATGCAGGGCAGTGAGCCCTGAGGACCAGGATAGGGGAAACACTGATGTACATATTTGCATTGACAGTGAGTCACATGTGGCAACATTTCATTGAAAAAAAAATTGAAACATTCATATCAACAGTCTCTCTAGTACATTTTGCAACTTTAGTGCTGCAACTACAACTAAAGCATCAGAAAAAATACATAAATGAGTTTTTGTTCATTGTTTATGTCCCCTATTTTTAGTCGTGCAAAGTGACCATAGTCGACCACCACTCAGCCACAGAGTCCTTCATGAAGCACATGGAGAATGAGTACCGGGTGCGAGGTGGCTGTCCTGGAGACTGGGTGTGGATTGTGCCTCCAATGTCAGGAAGTATCACACCCGTTTTCCACCAAGAAATGCTCAACTACCGCCTCACCCCTTCCTTTGAGTACCAGGTGAGTGGGGAAGGAAATGCATACATGGGATGTCATGTTTTTGGCACAGGGCACCACCACAATCATAGACACGGTTGGCCGCTAAACGATAGTCAAAGTCGAAGTCATTAAGGTTAATTACCTGAAGTACAATTAGAACAGGCACGTTAAACATGGACAAACTGTGGGGCGATGGGCCCCTGGGCACAGTTATGTAAAAAGCCCCATCTCCTACATCGAAATCAGACCCCCAGACTGAAAGAGGCACAAAACGATGTGATGCAATTGAACCAGAACCCTCGAAATCTGAAACGTTATTTGCAGTTTTGTGTCGTTTTGTAGCCATTTTCTGTCTCTTTGTGAATGTTTTGTGTTGCGTTATTATCGTTTTGTGTCTGAAGATGTTTATGTCTCTTGGTATTCATTTTGTCTTTTTGTGGTCATTTTGCTGTTCTATGTAGTTTTTTTTGTCTCTTTGCTGCTGCTTTGTTTCTCTTTGTTATCTTTTTCTGTCTCTCTGTTGTAGTTGTGTTTATCTTTGTTTTTGTTATCATTTTGTGTCTATTTGTTGTTGTTTTGTTTGTCTTTGTAGCCATTTTGTGTCTCTTTGTAGTCACTTTTTATCTATTTGTGGTTGCTTTGTGTTCATTTTGTGTCTCCGCTGCTGGACCCCACGTGTCCATTCAGTAATCCATCCATGACGTTAAAGGAAAGCGTGTAAAGCAAAGTGTGAATTACAGCTTCTTTATTCTTCTTCACTCCTAAAATACCCTGAATATAACAGATGATATCTCAATATCTTGGAATGGATTTTAACTTAAACAAAGACAACCTCTGAACTCTAATTTGTTTTCCCATATGCAAAAGCCTGATCCCTGGAACACCCACGTGTGGAAAGGAGTCAATGGGACGCCCACAAAGAAAAGAGCCATCGGATTCAAGAAGCTTGCCAAGTGAGTGTGCAGTCATGCAGAAATATTAGAAGAAAACCAGCCTTGGTTTTCTTAAATTAGTGATTTGTTCTCTGTTTCTTCTTCCCTCATTTATAGACTTAAGGTTTAATTGGAGCCTAAATGTCAAAGATAATATACTGTAGGATGTGTGTATGATAATCCAGGGCCAAACTAGTAATCACGTTCCTGACAGAAGTTAGACACATGGGAAGGAAACTGGAGTACTCAGCGGTGAAACTCATCCAATCAACCCCTCAGGGAGTAATCAAAGCTTTGTCAGTGTTTTGTTGGTGTATGCATGCACTCGTGCACGCATATGTTCTGCTATTAATATAATTGCCTCAAGGATATGACAAGCCAGGTAATCACAATTGTCATCCATCCGCTACCTTGATATAATGTGTGCTGCCTCTTCAAGTGAACCACGGTAACCTCAATAACTAATGTTTTATCTAATGTATCGACGCAAGGGAGTCTTCTGGTCATAGCAGATGAGTAAAGGGATAGTTCGGATTATTTGATGAGGGGTTTTATGAGGTATTTATCAATAGTCAGTGTATTACCTACAATAAATGATCATCAGCACGCCCCAAATTTGAAGAAGCAGAGAACTCCACCAGCATAGAGGCTAACCTGCTGTAGACGGGGTCTTATCCTCACAGAACATGGTGGTCGCTGCCTCGATCTGTTAGCTTGTTTGTGTTGTAGTGTGATTATGGTGTTTTAAATGGATAGTTCAGATTCACTAAAGTCACACAATAACACAAATAAACTTACAGCTCGAACCAGCAGTAGATCAGCAACTACTATGTTCTGCAAAGTAAAATCACTTATTTCGTCTATGGCGTTTGGTTGTTTTGGAGAGAGCAATATTTGACTGATATAATGGTGGTTTCACATCAGAAAGGGCTGTCTGATGGTATTGTAAAGCAGTGAAAATATTCTACATATAGCATACACATTTTTTTTTTTAGGTGGACCTTATTTAATTGGCTAAAATCCATTTTGTTGCTCTCCCTGTCCTCAGCAGTACATTTCTTAGCTTCTGTGCTGGTGCTGTCTCTGCCTCTCCAAACTTGGGGCATGCTGACCTGCATCTACTATAACTAATACACTGACTTTCAATAAGTACCTCATACAACCCCGCATCAAATTATCCCTTGAAGGGTTGCAAACTGTTGCTCTCTTCCTTGATTGAATGATTTGATTCCTTTGTCTTTTTCCACATCTCACTCTCTGTGCCTCTCTCTTCACCTCTGCAGGGCTGTGAAGTTTTCGGCCAAGCTCATGGGCCAGGCCATGGCCAAGAGGGTGAAAGCCACCATACTGTTTGCCACAGAGACGGGCAAGTCGCAAGATTATGCCAAAACTCTCTGTGAAATCTTCAAGCACGCTTTTGACGCAAAGGTACGCTTCTTGCTCCCACCTTGCATCATCTTATCCGGAAGTTGAATGTAAGCTTATGTGTCATTGTGCGGACCTCTAATTGAAAAAGGAGGAATTCAAAGAAATCATTCCTATTCCTTCATCCCCCTCCCCATCCTCAACTCTCACTCTCTGGCTGATGAAGGCAAGCAGATGCCAGCTGAGTGCAGGCGACGAGAGGGCAGAAGAAGAAAGTGTGTCTTTTGTCACATTTTCTTCTTCTCTCATGCAGCAAAGTGCCGCGGGTCGGAGGCAAGATTTAACCACTGAAGCGTTGAGCAGTGCAGTAGTTTAAGACAAGATCCTGGAGCACCCCTGGCTGTGCAAATCTGTTAAGAAAAAGACAGTGAAGAAGAAGAAGAGAGAAAAAATGCTAAACATGCTGCTCTCAATCATACACTCTGTGCTTTTCCTCCAGGTCATGTCTTATTTTCCTTTCCTGTTTTTCCAGTGTGATCAATCATACAAGAAGAGATTCGTGCATGCAAGTGTGTGTGATGACATGTGTGTCACTGAGAGTGGGTGTCTGTAGATGGATTGCAGGGCAGATGTGAACGCCTGGGGCAAATCTTCCTTGTTGTGGGGCTAAAGCCTGTTTTCTCTTCACGCCTTTGGTAGTGTGTGTGTGTGTGTGTGTGTGTGTGTGTGTGTGTGTGAAATGCATAGTGCGTTCCATGGCAGACAAACACCATCATGTGGAGTG